>FLSR01004877.1:16789220-16840534 GCA_900092035.1 Leuciscus waleckii
CATTACACACTAACTAAAGTTAGAAAAGTGAAATCACACTCAACCACCCCTTTAACATTGTGAAATATTTTACAATTACAATTTGTTATTACAATTTAAATACCTGTTACACCTGCTCAGTTATTATCAATTACTTTTTGATTCTAAATTATTAACAATGATTTGTATTATCAGTGTTGAAAACAGCTTTTGCTGCTTAATTTTCTTGTGGAAACCATGACACATTTTTTCAGGATTCTGAAGGATCATGTGACACTGAAGACTGGAGTAATGATGCTGAAAATACAGCTTTGATCACTGGAATAAATTACAGTTTAAAATATATTAAAATAGAAAAATAATCTGGGCTGTATAATTCATTTAATAAAAATTATATTAAACTGAATTTAGAGAGAACAAAACAAGTTAAATTTTGTAAAACTAATAAAAAAAGTTGAAATTACTTATTTTTATGAGCTAAAGTCATGTAAAACATGTTGCCATGACTTACTGATCATATAATTTTTTACAGGCCTTAGATATGGCAGCATACTTTGTTTAGATGTTTTGAAATGCATTTGTAAGTAAATGCATGAAATAAAATTAAATGCAATTCAAAAAGTAACAATTTACTTTAATATCCGATTACAAAATACACGTCGCCCTCAACAAAGCTCAAAACCCCACTGTGATGTAATCCTCTAAAATGTGACACTCTGGCGATGTTAAACATCTGGATCTTTTCATTGTATGTATTTCCCACTGTTGTAAAAGTGCTGCTTAATGCTGCACTGTGACACGTAAAATACAAGCTAAGCTCATGTTCAGACTCACTGAATGAGTAATCGCATCTCTCTGGGCAAAGACAGACTGCTAACACTTCTCACACCTAATCTGCACTCGAACTACACATCACAACATGTTTACGGCTGACACCTCTGAGGCCTGATACCCAGCTGGGCTGCTTTTTCCACACAGCACTGAGTATTTCAAAGAGTCAGCAGCTGGCAGCGAATGCTGAGATTCACAGGGAAGAGGAAGTGTGTTTTCTGTGCTGTGACAGAGACATAAATGCAGTGTGTTTGGAGAGAGAACGTTCGACAGCCGATCAAAGAGATTAAATGTGTGTGTCCTGCTTCAGTTGCCCTCAGGAAGCAGAACATGAAGACATGCCCAACACGACTGCAGCTGCAACACGACCCGAAACAGGGTTCACCAGCGCGCACACAGTTCAAAAGCTTGGGGTCGGGGTCAGACTTTTTCATGTTTTTGAAGGAAGTCTCTTATGCTTTTCAAGGCTGCATTTATTTGATAATATTGTGAAATATTACAATTTAAAATAACTGTTTTGTATTTGAATATATTTCAAATGTAATTTATTCCTGTGATCAAAGCTGAATTTTCAGCATAATTACGCCAGTCTTCAGTGTCACATGATTCTTCAGAAATCATTCTAATATGCTGATTTGCTGCCGAAGAAACATTTCTGATTATTATCAATGCTAAAAACAGTCGAGCCTCTTCATATTTTTGTGAAAAACATGAAAACATTTTCAGGATTATTTGATGAATAGAAAGTCTAAAAAAAACACGTATATTTGACAGAAAATAATTTATAAAAATCTAAAAGTCTTTAAAAGTCACATTTGATCAATTTAATGCATACTGGCTGGAAAAAGTATTAATAAAAGAAAAAACTTACTGGCTCCAATTATTTGGACGATTGGTCTGATTAGGATGATATAGCCTAATATATGAAAGAGCTGCACGATTCTGGATAAATTGAGAATTTTATTTATTTATTTATTACATTTTTTAAATAGAGATCACGATTCTCCCCGTGATTATGACAAAATAAACCAAACAAAATGTAACTTACTAGAGGTTCTGACAAAATGTTAATTGCTGCAGTCCTGATTTAAACATTAACATTTTGTACTTAATTTGAATGAATAAATTATTATTTTTTTTAAACGGTTTGAATGAATGAATGATTCAATGACTCACTCAGACTTCACTTGAATCTCTTGACTGAATGATTCTAAGACAAATACCTTTTGTAACAGTCACTTCACTTGTCACCACCTACTGGTGTAACACTGTAATTGATACAATCGTTAATTTGAAGCGTCAAGTTACTTTCGAAAGATGATTTGCTCTAATTTAATCACTACCGCAGACTTCAGTGTTTATACCCAACTTTTATCCCAGCACTTCTGTGACAATTTGAATTATTGTAAGACAGAAACGATACCGTGTGGTTGAAAAGACTGTTTGTGAAGCAGTTTCACATCTATACATGTCAACTGCTCTCTGGATCAGCGGCAACGCAGGTCTGAATGTTCACTGTGATCGTACTTGTCAAATGTTTAATAAACATAGCCGAATTGTTGTCATCGGTTGTGTGTTCGAATCGAGATCAAATCTTTTAACAAATGATTGTGCGGCTCTAATATAGAATATCAGGACCTGTTGAGGAGAGGTGTGTGTTTTTTCGTGTGCTGGATGAAAAACAGGTGTAAAACCCACAGTAAACCCCATGTAAAGGAGGCTACATGTGAGGTTCCAGATGTGTCACAGCTGGTAACTAATAATTACTGCCCTGCTCAGTAATTCACTGCTTGTTGTGAGAAATTCTACTGTACCGGTGCAAACTTTTAATCTTTTGATGAATGAAAAGATCTCACCTCCCATCTCTCTCTGCGGCTCCATCCTGTGTGATGGTCTTGACGAAGATGCCCAGTTTCTCCAGACCCTGGTCTGCCCCGACACCCATCCCTATAATACTGATCCCCAGCCCTTTATCACCTACACAAAGACAAGTAAAAAGAGAGAAAAGGAAAGGCAGAATGATTTAAATGACTCACTCATAATATTTCACTTGTTTCATTACAGGATGAATCAGTGTTTTTAAGCCAATATCTTGACTGAATTATTCAAGGTTGTCTTCAAAAAGGCCACATTACAGTAACAGACTTTTATTAAATTATGAATATCAGTTTTGCAACAATTGATGCAGACATACTCTAGCATTCACAGTTCCTCCCCAGTTCAATTGGAACATTTATTCAACCCTTAACAATGGGAGTAAATCACTTGCATATTCAACCAAATTTCATGCTAGATGACTAAAGAATGTCTTTAATTAGCCAATGGCTAGTAAACTGTACGATTTCAGTAACCTGTAATTGAATCAAAGGCAAAAAATAAGTTCAGCGCTGAGCAAAGAGAATTGACACGCTGGATCTAAATGCAGGGCTCGACAGGACTGTGCTAAATCGGCATGAAAGTCTATCATTTACACCTGTTTTTTAGCCTTGCCTATTTAAACATTCAAGCGCAAGAAGAGTCTGACATAAAGCTGTGTCTGACAGGACACGAATGCTGATTTGAGCTCTTTCACGTCTTCTTGCGCTTGAACAGACAATTTCACACAAAATTATTCAAAATGTAGCCTGGTTAAAACCAGACCATTCTCAGTAGTAACTGAGTTATGGTCTGGCAAAGCTCCATAGACAAATCATTTCCAAAGGGGCGTCACCAACGGACGTCGCTCAAATGCCTCTCGGCGCAATTGGATAGACCTAAAACTCCAAAAACCAATCAGAGCGATCGTCATGTGTAAAGCCATATGCTGCGTCCCAATTCGCCTATGTTACACTACGCCATAAAAGTATACTCTTTTTGTGAAGAAAATGTATTTACTTTTGAATGTGTAGCAAAAAAGTAGGCAACTTTTGGACATACTACTTCATCATCTTTATCGGACGGATCTGTCGCGTGCATCCCGTCACGTAAACTTCCCTGTCAATCATCTTGTCACAGATAAAATCCTCTATTAAATCGAATTTAATTTCCTACCGTTTCGGAGAGAAATGTAGTAGCATGTTCATCTGCCAGTGGGTCTTTCATGGAGACTGTCCTCATGTGTTTGCAATTTGAATATAATAATGCTGCATTTAAAAGTAGGTGCGCTTCACCAACGGAGTGGACGTCGCTCAAATGCCTCTGGGCACAATTGGATAGGCTAGACCTAAAACCAATCAGAGCGATCGTCATCGTGTAAAGCCCGCCTCAACGTTTCTGATTGGTGCCGCGATTTCCACGGCATGGAAATGGCCTTGAATGAGCTCTTTGCCAGACTACTTGCAGAGCAAATCTAAATTTGCCGGAAGTTGTCTGGGTTTTCCCAGGCTAGTCAAAATGCCCATCTTGGCGAGTATCCTAGTAAACATAGTCAGTTGTCTTAAGTGAACGTAAACAGTTGAGATAGAAAACACATGTGTATCAGTATTAGTATATTGGATCCGTACATCGTCAAAGTGACAGCAGCCTAATATTCCTGCTGTCTGTGTTTTAATATTAATCAAACAACAAAAGTAATGTAAAATAAAATTAATGCTCCTGACTGAATGATTTTTGTAACTTTAATAAGGAGGATTAATCGGTTTAATTTATACAGTGAAGACTGTGCAGTGTTATTTTACATTTTATGTTTTTTTTCTATTGTTTATTTGTGCTATTGCTTGCCATTTGATTATTGCTTATTTTATCACAGAATGTTTACTTGTCTTTAATAGTGTTTGAAATGTATATTTTATATTATATTTATGTAGAATTTTTTATTTGCATTGTTCTTGCAAAAAGTCTGCAGAGTAAAATAAAAAATGTACTAACCAATGGCGACTCAAGCTTCAGTGAGTCTGTAGAGGGTTTATTGGAGCTAAATTAAAAAAGTGTTTTGTTCATAAATTGTTACCGCGACGAGTTACAGCACGAAATAAACAAAGCACATTATGCTGAAAGATACCTTATAACTTATTGAAATACAACAATCCTGTCTCATGTAATCGCTCAATCAGTGTTTCAACTGATGTCAATAAAACAGCTTGTAAATGTTACGTTTACCTCAGGAAATCCATTTAATATGCATTGCTTGATAGTTAGCAAGAAAATGAAAATTTTGCTAAATATATGCACTATATTACAAATTCATTATATTTTTATGTAACCTGTTCTTCAATATTTAATGTTTGAAATAAATCGAATGGATCGAATCATGAAATTTGCATCAATGGCCAGTCCTAATATGACAGCGGTAAAAACAGTTTAAAGGCCCGTTCACACAAAGAGTGATAAAATATAACTATAACAAACAATAACTACATTAAAGGAGCCGTATGTAAGATTGTGGCCAAAACTGGTACTGCAATCACTTTCAAATGACTAGAGCGGTGTATCCCCCCCCACCACCAGCAGACGATATCGCTCCGTTAAACAAAGTTTACGCTGCAGTTTTGCCGTCTGCCGCTTTAAATGCTAGAGCTCATTAAAGTTGGAAGGATTCTGATTGGCTGTCAATGTTTTTATCATTCATTAGCTGGAAAAAAATTGTTCTGAAAGTGATTCCAACGATATCATTTCTCAGTGTCGTTATCCTTATAGTTGTGGTGTGAACTGCTATTTTTATATATTTAGAACGATTTTTAGAACTATATCTTTATCGTAATCTTTAGAATTACATTCTTGTTGTGAATGGGCCTTAATTTAAGGGTCAGTGAGAGGATGGACAAAATGAGCATGAAAACTAATATTATGGCTGTTTCTGGTGCGGAAAAACCCTGTATGACATTTCAAGTTGATTTATAACAACAACAAAAAGGTGCAGAATGTGGTCTTTAAAAGTTAAAACTCAAATTGAAATAGTTTTGACTGCTGGTTTATTAATCAAATCCCAGAAAGAGTCAAGAGTATTTTGTGAAAGACACATCCTCACCTTTCTCTATCTCCACGGGAAACACGTCCATCTTCTCCACCCGTTTCTCCAGCTCGTACTCCGCAGACGCCGCCACAGGATCCACGTCGTCATTCCTCCGGTCGTAGTCTTCATTGGAGAACGTGCTGTACACCTGAGACACCACAAACACAACTCAAGATCAATTACAGCTAATAACACACAATAACTGTTCATTTCTTTCATAATCTTTAAGACTGCTTATTATGTGTATTATGAAGATGAGACCCCTTCCTAGATCACAGGTCAGTATTTCAGTTATTGCAAAAACAGTGGACATTTCACAGAAACCAAAACATCAAAGCTGTAATCAGTTTCTCTACAGTCTTGCCAAAGAAGGGCTTCCTCTCTGCTTTAATATCAGCCCGGTGAAAGCAGCCCTTGTCTACTCAAAATAAAATCACTTCAAAACAATAACTGCACACACACACAAAATCACTTTTACAGATTTAGCCATTCTTTAGTCAATTTTAGTCAGAAGCTTTAAAAAAAATTGATATCCGATTAATCTTTTCCATGGTTTTACAAAATGATAGGGTCACAGTTCTGCAGTGCAGCTGCTTACAGCAACTGTCTAACAAAGAACAAGCAACAAATATAATGGACATTTTATTATTTTATTATAATCGACTGTTGTTGTTTTTTTCAGCCACAAACAACAAATTCTTTCTAAACAAAACAACAGAAAATGAGTTCTTGTTGCAGCTCATGGTCAACTAACATGTATTACAAAGTTGAACTTTTAAGCATTAAGATCATAACATGTATTACAAAGTTGAACTTTTAAGCAATTAAGATCATTAAAAAAAAAATTGTTCACTCAAAAATACAAATCCTATCAGAAATAAGACTTTCGTTCATCTTCGAAACACACAAATGAAGATATTTTAGAGAAATCTCAGAGATTTCTCTCCATTGAAAGTACATTACTATGGAGCCCCTAAGGGGACATGGAAAAGAAAAAAGATTAATTATTTGTCAATGCCTGTGCGCTCTCTCGCAAATGTTTTGCGTTCCGCCGAGAAACATTACTTTTGCTCGCAAAAAGCTCAAAAGCTTTCACGAGCGAACGGCAAGTTTCTTGGGGGAAGGCAAAGGTTTTGCGAGCGAACCCACATTTTTTTCATCAGAAAGCAAATGTTTCGTGAGGGAACGCAATGTTTTGTGAGTGAACACAAAGTTTCATGGGGAAACGCAAAGTTTCTCGGGGGAACGCAAAGTTTCTCGGGGGAACGCAAAGTTTTCGGGGGAACGCAACGTTTCTCGGGCGAAAGCAACGTTTTTCAGGGGAACGCAAAGGTTTCGCCAGCGAACACAATGTTTTTCGGGGGAAAGCAAATGTTTCGCGAGTGTACGCAATGTTTCTCGGGGGAACGCAAAGGTTTTGCAAGCGAACACAAAGTTTCTCGGGGGAACGCAAAAGTTTTGTGGGCAAAAGCAACGTTTTTCAGGGGAACGCAAAGGTTTTCTTTTATAATGTCGTTATGAACTTTTTGAAATGTCAAATCATTGGGTGAATGGCCTTTGGTTGGAGGGACAGAAATCTCTCAGGTTTCATTAAAACATCTTCATTTGTGTTTGAAAGATGAAGGGTGAGCAAATTTTTACAATTTACATTTTTGGTTGAATATTCCAAATAATTGTAATTGTGTAGAATTGATTAGATTTTATTCATAGTTTAGTTATAAGTTTACTTCACCCCAATTTGTAATTATGTATTCACCCCACATTTCATTCCAAAAATATTAAGTATGCCTTATTTTCTTCTAAGCATGAGGGCAAATAAGATTTGGGAACTATGACGGTGGTAGCATTTTCAATAAATATCGACTTTGGTCTTCCCTCATATAAAATGACTTAAGTTATTTTATTTATTTTTTTATTTAGGAGCTTAGCCTTTTATTTTTGTTCGACAAACAATCCTCTAGACATTTCAAAATAATTTGTGTTATTACAGTCACACAGATTTGGAAGGACATACTGTAACAGTAAATAATGACGATTGACTTTTTTTTTTTTGCTGAAATATGCCTTTAAATTGTGTATTTGATCTGTTTCTGAATAATGGATAGAGTTAAATATGTGAGTGAAAGCAGATTAAGTCGGATCACTGTGAGAGAGTAACAATAAAACTTTGGGTTTGAGTAAAATGATCTCACTGGCTTCCACTAATTATATTTTATCAGTCTGAGAGAAGAAATTGGAGGGGAAACTCAATATAAAATGAATCCAACTGTAGACAGAGTCAAACTATCCTAAATTAAGATTATTTTGTTGAGAGACACACAGACCGGACTCCAAACTTTGAATGAACAAAGTCGAAGCACAAATCCATGCCAGCTCTCTCTCGTTCTCACACACACACTTTTTCCACTAAGGCTCTGTAGATCTGAAGAGAAACTCAGGTATGTCTTTCATTAAATTCAATTCATTCAGTGTCGAAGAGGGAATGCGATCAGTCCACTCATTCAGACTCTTTGTAAGGTGTGATTTAACCTGGTAAACATGTCCTGTGTGTTGAATACCAGGAGCATGTCGGAGCTTGAGCGACTACACATGAACATACACAAAGCAGGCCAACAGAAGTCAGTCAGCTCATCTGAGTCACGTCATACTTTCATCAGACAGGAAATTGATGTTGTTATCATCACATAATCCGTCCGAGAGCCACAAACTTTTACTAAGACGGAAAGACACATGGACAGATACCATCATAACTAACCGCTCTTTCTGTGGAGGTTTAGAGAGCTTCTCAAGCTACAGATCTGCAGTTTTAGGGGAAAAGAACATTTCTGGAGGGTCCAAAGTATTTCGCAATCTGGGTTTATATCATGAGGGTTGTGGTTTGAATTAAATAGCTTTAAAACTAGGAGCAGAAAAGAGTAACTTTATTACAGAGAAACAACCGCATCACTGCACAGAAAACAGCAAACGTGCTGAGCTCTCATGTGATGAAATATATCAGAATATATCAGGATGATGCCAAATTCACACGAGGGCCAAAGTCAAATAACACAGACTGAGGCAGATTCACTGGATTCATTCTAGAAAGCTGCATGTGTTGGAACAATGTTATATTTTATCAATACATTTTAAAAACACTATCTTTAGAGATCGATCAAATAATTTCACACTTAACAGCGGACATCAGTTTGATTTAAAAAGAAAGTCTTATTGTGGACTTTTCTTGCTCTTTTACATAAGAGTGCAGAATATTTACTGAAGCTAAACTGAAAAGCAGATCATGATTATGATGTCAAAACCATGATTCATTACCTTATGACCACGACATTTACATATTAATTACGCATCACTTGTTCCACATTCACTTACTTGGCGAGTCCTGATGAAAGATGAGAACTACAGAGTGCAACAGCGTGTGTCCACTTTTTCAGATACATTGGTTCCTGAAGTATTTGTCCCATAGGGATTTCTTCATAAAAGATTTAATAAGCCATGAACTAAACCAACCAGCCATGATGAGGTGAATCACAACATTACAAACTTTTTAAAAACAATCAGACAAAAAGACAAAGTTACTCTGCTTTAATGAGGGAAAGAACTACAATCCCATGAAGCATTGCAAATGAAAATCAGATTAAAAAAATAGGTTTAAATTATGCAGATTGATGGTTTGAACAAAAGCACATACCATCAATTAGCAACACCGTAGCTCACAGTACGTGGGTCTTTAAAGCCTTAAGTTATTAAAAATCATTTTCCCCATGGAGAACTGTTGCACTCTCTTCTGGTAAAAAATACTTGTCATTTACATATAGAAACCTTAAAGGTACAGTAGGAAAAACAGTATGTTTAATAAATTACAACTTCTTCTGGTACATGAAATCTTGACAACATCACTTAGTGGACTTCAAAAAATTAAATTCTGCAAAAGTCTAGAATATGACATCTCTAAAAACAAAAATAGTGTGTGTGTGCATGTCCGTGCATGTTTGTGTGTGTGGTCCTGATAAACCCTATGTTGTGTGGACATTCAGTAATACCAGACATTTTTTACCTTAAGGGGACTTTTTTTGGTTCCCATGAGGAAAATGGCTTATAAAAGTATGATTCTTTTTTTTGTTTTTCTTTATGTAACAATGTATGGAGTTTTCTGTGATGGGTAAGGATAGGGGAAATAATACAGTTTGTACAGTATAAAAATCTAAATATCTATGGAAAGTCCCCAGAAAACATGGAAACCGAACAGGGTTGGGTTGGGATGGTGATATGTAAATTGATGTAGTCCAAAAACTGGAAAAAAGTGTTCAGCTTCCTGACCCTGAACATAATCTCCCATCCACACGACAGACGTCTCTCTGTCTACACACACACAGTCTCCTCTCTCAACCACAGGGACTAACTTTCCTAACCAATAATAATTGGTCTTAACTACAAGCTAAACAAAAACACACTGCTTTTGTACCATATTTTTATGTTTGAATGAAACTTAAGCCATTTTAAGACTTAATAGACTAATACAACAAAAAAAAAAACAAGAATATAAGGACAATTTGATATATACACACACACACACATTATATATATAAAGTATAACCACACTACAACAATACAAAAACATGCTGTTTGCAATGATTGAATGAAATGGACAGTTCAAAAGAACTGATTCACACATAGTGGCTTTATGTAGAGACCATCTCATCTTGTGATCTACAACTACTGTGAGCTGATATGCGAATCGTTCTTGTTCACTTATTTTTAGAGCTGAAGTTAAGATAATAAGTGCCTGAGTTTAGTGGTGTTAATTGTAACCAATCACAAATTATTTGTTAAACTGATCTAAAGGGGATCTATTATGCAAAATTCACTTTTACAAGATGTTTGAACACCGATGTGTGTCCACATGTGTAAACACCAGCCTATAATGGTAAAAATCCACCAACGGTACATGCTAGATGAGCTGAATCAACTTAACGCCACAACAACTACATACATTTATCCACTAACCACTCAGAAATGTCCAGTTGCAATTTAAAAGTTGTAACTTCCATCCGTGCCCGACTCTGTTTCGAACATGTAAGTCTAAACACCGCTACTGACAATTTCAGACATTTTGGCAGCGTGAGATTCTCCAGTTTTGTTGTTGCAGGAGTTTCCGAAGCTCATGTAAAGGGGGCGGGAGCAGCAGCTCATTTGCATTTAAAGGGACACACACACACAAAAATTGAGTGTTTTTCTGACATATAAGATATAAATTATCTCTGGGGTATTTTGACCTGAAACTTCTTGGGACACCAGAGACTTATATTACATCTTGTGAAAAGGGACATAATAAGTTCCCTTTAAATTCCATGTCCAAGAATCCTTTCATTGATTTATTAAAAAGAACCAGCTCATAAGAGTCATTCTATTCAAAGTGGTTGCACTGTATAACAATGCAAGATAAATACTTGCAGCCATTTAATCACTGCTTTTAACTTATTCCATTTAATTCAGACTTCATGCACACAACTCGTGTAAAATAGGATTTCTTCAGCCATGGCGCTGTAGATTCCTCCACACTCCTCACAGGATTTAATCTAAACAACAGTCGGCAAATGTCGGCTGGGCGGCACATTAGAAAAGAAAAGCTCAGCATGAATCTTCACGGAAGCGACTGAACAGAAATCTCTCAAGCAGTTCACCCACTGACTCAGTGTCTGCTGAACTTTAGAAGCTCGTTACACTGGAGAAAAAAAAATAATAATCTAAATCAATATTTTTGTCTTGATTTAAAGAACAAAATCTTATCCTTAAAACAAGATCAAATTCTCTTTAGAAGCTTCTAAGACTTGTTTTCAGAGAATGTATCTTTGAAGTTTATATTTGAAAATGGAAGAACATAGCATTGTTCAAGATAAATTCTCTGAAAACAAGTCTTATCTAATCAAATTTGCTTCAAGTAAATGTATTTATTTATATATTTTCCTGGAAAGCGAGACAACATCCCAATTTAAAAACGACTTACACCCACCAGAGAATAAACCTGTGAATCTCCATCTAGAAAAATAATGGCGAGACTGAGAAACTGCAATGATTGCGTGTTAATTAACTGTTAAAATGATGAGAGTATTTGTGTGCGTGTGTGATGAATAGCAGGCCTGCGCTGACCTCACACTGCTCTGTGGTTACACTTGGCTTCTTTTTCTCCTTCTCTTTCTTTCTGTCTCTCTTCCATCTCTCCGGTTGCCCTGGACGACGCCAGCGATTCAAACAATGTTCCTTTTCATTGCTGAAACCTGATCACTCCTGGTCTCTGAGAGTGAGGAAGAGAATCTGTGCTGTGCTGTTCACACCTGCTTCAGCTACACTACAACATTCAAACACCTTCCTGTCTTACTTCTGACCTCCTCCTCGTCCTCATGTAGACAGAAGTTACAGTTTGGGAACCAAAAAAATTACTGTTTATACTAATATTGTTCCAAAACTTTTATGTCCCACAGAAGAAATAAAGTATCACAGGTGTTAAAGATGATATGACTCATGTTCTAAATCCACTACATCTACCATAGTCATGTGACAGCTTTGTGTGAGAGACTAGATTCAATTGAATTTCATTATTTACTGATAATCTTCCTCTCCAGAGAGCTGTTAACCACTGTAATAGGGTTTGGCGATAAACAATATCATATCAAGACTGCGATCAAATTTACGACAATAAGATGATAAGCTCTAGATGCTGCTGCCACTGTTGAGAGACACAGACTCAGGTAATTCACACACGCTTAATTAGTTTATCAATCTCTCTCCAATAACTGCATTAGTCCACGTGGACTAACGCGTTTTTCAGGTTCGAAAACGCGAGGTGCACAGCACTGCCCAATCACACAGAACGAGCAGTGCGCTGCGTTTTTTATGTTGCTAGGCAACCACTGAAACAACTGTCCTGTCAGTCAAGTAAACGTCAAATCAGCCTTTATTAACTATTTACTTTCTGTTCACATTGTGGTAGTTACGGTTCGTGAACTCGTTAAGCTCCTGGTAACCCCGCGAGAGCACCACAAGTTTATCCTCCATCATCGCACTCTCCTGGCGTTCAAGCAACTGTAGCTTTCATCACTAAAACGGAAATCCCGCCTCTCCATTCATTCGATTGGACAGTGGAAAAAACCGCGATGACGTCGGGCGCTTTTTCCGCTTGGAGTTGCTTTTTTTTCAACTTCAAATACGCGAGGCGCAGCAGGCGGTAAAACGCGAGGCGCAGCAGGCGCTTAAACAGCGCGCAGAACGCTCGCTGCCATAGGAAACCAATTGAAAATCGGCGCCTCTCACTGCCAAAAACGCGTCAGGTGTGATCGGCCCCTTAGTCTGCATATCAATGCAATTTATTATTGAACAAAGATCACAGGGGATGGCTTAAAACTAGCTCTAAAATACACTTTAGAATTGGCAACGGGATGAGATGCATAGGAAACTAGACCTACACACTAAAGCTTGACTTCATCAGTCACCAGATGTGCGAGACCCAATAATGTCTTGTATTAACATCATCAAACCTGCCATGATGCATCTTAATGTACAAAGTTTTGAGATGCTGCAAAAGAATGAATGATATTTGAGAACTACCGAGGAAGACACTACGATTTTAGGCATTAACCAATTTGGACGCGTTTCTCAGAAAAAGTGAATAGGAATCATCAGAAAGAAATCACATGGAGGGCTTTTTTGATACTTTCCTTAATACCTGTTTGGACTTTTAAAGCCCTTGGTCACTGAATACTTTCAGTGTATGGGAAAAGAGCAGTGTGAACATTCTTCTGAAGAGCAGAGAAGAATTTGAGGCAAAATGAGGATGAGCAAATGGAGACAGAATGCTTAATGCCTGACCACTGTGCATGTTTTATGCCCTGATATTTGTTATGTGGGTAAATTAATACTTATACTGTACATCTGCTTCACATTTACATTTATACAACTCCAGTCCAGAGAAAGTCTGGATCCTAGACCAATCTCCCCTGTATGTCTCCATCTCTCCCTTCAAAGACAATACTGTCCAACTCATTTAAGCTTCAACAGAGAAGTGTCTTACACACACACACACACACAAGCTGTGTGAGGTGAAGCAAACTCAAATCATGTTCCAGGAAACATTTCCCAGATTTCAGCAGGGATTGGTGGAGCATGAGATGTGATCACAGTTACAAAAACTTGAATGGAACACACACATGCATATTTGTATGTAGACTAGGTGTGTAATGAAACACGTATTCGTATTGAACCGTTTGGTACAAGGCTTTCGGCTCGGTACGCATTTCAAACCGAACGATTCATTGGACCATTTTTCCTGCCGACCAAAATTTTGTTAGCATTCGCGCTGGCGCGACCACCACAGCATTGGCCAACATCAAATGGCAAACGTGATGAAAGCGGAACGAAACCGCGCAACTCATTTGTGCTAACAGTCCGTTATGAGTTTGGACCAATGTCAGTGCAACGTGAGCCAATCTTGATCAAGCACACTGTTACTACACAGCGCTAAGAGATCCAGTAAAGAAAGCCACAGAAGTAATAACATTGCTGCGAGATCTAGTGAGAAGCATTCAAATGTCTCCGTTATTATTTCCACATTATGAATAAAATTGTTGCCCTCAAATGTTAATCTGGAGTCTTGCCAACTTAAAATGAACCTGAAATAAAATAAACCTTTGTTTAGGCCTATAACTACTACAATAGCCTATTACATGTCATTTTTTATAAGGAGCTGTTTTTGTTTTATATGCTGAAGAGTCAAGTATAGCTCCATGATTGTTCAAAGTCAAAAAAGATCATACTTTATGATGTTAATAAATAAATACAATTTTAAATCATATTATGATGTTAGTTTTAATAAATAACTAAAAATGTAAAAATCAAGGAAATTTTTCTGCCATTTCTTTCTTTTTGCTGTATCGAAAACATACCGAAAATCATATTGAACCGAAATGTGTATTTTATGAACCGTTCCACCCCTAATGTATGATACAAACCATACATATGCCCACAAACAGAAGCAAAGATGATTAAAAAATATATAATTATTTCCTAAATTGAATGCTGCTTTTTCATGAAGCAAGGAGGCTAACACTTTAACCAGAAACTTAATAGGAAATTTCTACAAGTCGTGTACAATATTGTGTCGGAAATATGCATTTAAAAAAAAAATATCTATTTAAAAATAAAAATAAATTAACAAATGATGTGCAAAATAATGTACTTGACCTTTAAAACGCGCTGATCATCAAACTCAGGAGTGCAACATGTCATGACTCATGAGACAATTTATTTTTTTCTATTCTTTTTTTCTATGAGGTTGATATGTCAACTTGATTTTTTTCCATCGGGAATTGATTGGTCACTAATTGCTGTGACAATTATGTTTTTGATAAAAAATTAAGAGGGGACATGTTTTTTTTTATGTATTATAAATACTCCAAAAATTTCCATTTTGATTTCATGGTGAATTTAAAACTAGATACTTATAATATACATAATTATTTGGTTAAACGATAAAAAAAAAAAAAAAAAAAAAAAGTTATGGGACACAAAATAAGACACCATTTCATTATCATCTCTACATGACACCATTTTCGGTTTGCTTACCGGACAAACAAATCCACTGATGATGCTATCGCAATGGCCGTATACTCTGCCCTGAAACAGCTGGAGAGTAGAGACACCTATGTGATAACAGCTATGCATTCAACACATCCATCACTACCAAACTTACAGCCAAACTAAGGATCTGGGACTAAACAGTCACTTATGATCTGAGTCACTTATGTAACGGTGTCTTGGACTTCCAGACTGGCAGACCCCAGGTGGACAGAATTGGCCTCCACACAGCCTCCTCCCTCACACTCAGCACTGGTGCCCCTCAGGGGGGTGTACTCGGCCCTCTCCTGTACTCCCCGTTTACTCACGACCGCTCTGCTAAGCACAGCTCCAACATCATAATCACATTTTGATAATGATACAACCATCCTAGGACTCATCACGGATGGCACAAAACATCCTACAGAGATGAGGTCAGTGCACTCTCAGTATGATGTGCTGACAACAATCTTGCTTTAAACATCAGCAAGACCAAGGGTGCTTCTCATTTCTTATTTTTGCATGTGCATCCTCGCTCATCGCTTCTCAGGAAGATTCCTCACTCCTCGTTCCTCGCCTCCTCATGGTGGAACTAGAGAATTGAGATGTCCTTCAAGATGGCTGAATTCGATCAGTTTCCAGGTCATAGGCTGGAGGGAAGAGGAGCGAGGAAACGAGGAAGCATCAATTTGAGTATTGAGAAGCATCCCAAGGAGATGATTGTGGACTGCAACAAGTCACAGAGAGGTGGTCAGGTTCCCCTTAACATCAATTGGGTGGAGGTAGAGAGAGTTAGGAGCTACTCTACCAGTTCCTTGGCATTCACATCTCCGAGGACCTTTCCTGAAGCCTACACTAAGACATCATTGAGAAAGCCCGTCAGCGTCTCTATTCCTGCAGAGGCTGCAGAGATTTGGCATCTCCGAGGACATCATGTTAAACTTCTATCGCAGCACCACAGAGAGTATTCAGACCGGCTGCATCACTGTAAGGTATTGCAACTGCTCTTCCTCCGACCAAAAGCTCTTCAGAGAGTGGAGAGAACATCTAAGCTCATCACAGGGCACAAACTCCCAGCTTTACAGGACATTCACCAGACAGGCTGCTTGAGAAAGGCCCGCAGCATCACCAGGGACTGCACTCCCACTGCTCACCACCCGTTACTACACTGTCATCTGGCAGACGCTTATGATCCATCCAGACTGAAGAACAGCTTTTCTCTTCGAGCCATCAGACTGCTTACCAGCCAGCTGTCCTTCATCTAGATCTGCAACACTGCACTACCGACACTTTATTACTGCAACTTGGACATTGAGACGACTTCTCAGTTTCTCACTCAGTTCTACTTACTGCTATTAATACTTTTACTATTTATTGTATTTATTACTGCACTCTTGTATTTATTCATCTAGCTCTGCGTCAATTCAATGTCCTTTTTACTGCCACTTCGGACACGAAGATTTCTACCTCAGTATTCTTACTCAGGACTACTTAATACTCTTTACACCGTTAAAGGCCTGTTCACACCTAGAAGAAAAACTATAAAGATAACTATATTAGCGTCCAGCAAACGATATAATTCTGTTTTTCTAAGCGTGTGCTAGCTCATTACAGCAGGAAGGATTCTGATTGGCTGTCAATGTTTTTATCATTCATAAGCTGGGTAAAATCATTCTGAAAGTGATTCCAATGATATCGTTTCTCTGTGCCGTTATCGTTACAGCTGTATTGTGAACTATTTAATATTGAGAATGATTTTTAGAACTTTATATTTATCGTTATCTTTATAGTTATCATCCTTGGTGTGAACGAGACTTTAGACTTGATTGTATTTGTTACTGCCACTTATTATTATTATTGCTTGTCCACGTTTTATTGCTTTGTCTACCTTTTATGCTCTGCCTGCAGAATAGCACGTCTCTTTAATATCCCAGTGCTCCACTTGGGTGTGTGCTCATGTTTACTTAATTTGTGGGTTTGTATTTGTGTATGCTCCTGTTAATATAACTGTATGTCTGAGCCTCGTCACCAGTATTTCAATACCCAGTTTTCCCCAGCGTTAATTGTGAAAATGATAAATAAATGCCTCTTGATCCCTAAACACCAGCAGCACACCTGTACAACACCACCACACACACTCCTGAGAATTTACAACATGACATTTTGATTCATTTCCACCTGCCATAACGAAGCTGATTTGGAGATTTGTGACAACAGGAACATTATTAATGCTATATTCTTTCTGACCAATTTAAACTTCATGCTCTTTAATATTTGACTGACTGTCAGCATGTGTCATGATTGTGAAAAAGAAAAGCACCAGTGAACCGTACCCATGCTGTACTTTATAACCAATTATTAATGAGTAACTGTTTCAGAGTTCAGAGCAAAAAACATGTTATTATTCATTTGCTTTGGGTTACAGTATTTCTACTTACAGTGGCCCCATAAAGATTTGGACATTGAAGTCTTGAAGAATTGATATAATGTTCAAAATATTTATACCCTTCTCATAATATAAAATGTCTGTAACATAATTTTTTGCGCCACTGCTTTGGCGAAGCATTTGTCAGCCAAACTAACATCTGGGAACACAACATTTTCCAGTGCAGTTGTATTACAAAAGTATTTTATATTTCTGTCTCACATTTATTCTCACATAATCATGTGGGAAAGACTTTGAGTCTGTTGATTTCAGTTTGTTGGTTGGTGTGAAAGCAACCAAACCGCACCTGTCCCGCAGTCTGCTTGGAAAGGTGGTCTGGGATACAATTCACTGATGGTATGAACGCAATCCGTCCAATATTGCGAATGCTAAAGTCCACTGTTATTGATGATGCAGGCACCTTACATGGTCACACTAGTGAATTTCTATAACAGCTTGTCTCTGAACAAATAGACTTCCATATGCATTTCACCATATGCAATAGGGCCATACACAGACGGAATCACGAAATCCAGTCAAAAACATGGAATTGACTGTATAACGTGGAATTTCACTGAATTTGTCAAATCTTGGATGAATAAATCAAAAGTAGGTCAGTACACTTAAATCAAATCACGATATAGACTATTATACTCTCCAAGTGAATACACTCCAAGCCGGTCATTTTGACATACTTTGTTTGATCGTTTAGACGCACACACAAGGCCTGTTAAATTTGCTTGACTAGTTGCGGTCCGTTTCGAAGCACACACACATAAAGCCTTGAAGTTGGAAACAGCGTCTCCTGCGCGGATTATGTTTTTAATATCTCTTTTTATCATCACAAATGTCCTGCAATTTAGCAACAGTAGAGACTGAATATTACACCAATCAGTAGCCTATTCTACATTATCACTTGACCTTACTGTTGCAATGTGTAATTCAGTTTAATAAATCTTTTTCATTGTTAACATGAATCATTTATGATCACTCTACTTCTCAGCTACCAAAAAATAACAATATATGCATATTTCTGAGGCTTCGTTGAGAAATATGCAGACTTTCAATCCTATCAAGCTTTGATTTAAATTTCTTCATACAAACACTGCAAATGATCCGTCTCATCTGCGTTTAATTATAAATAGAATGAAAGTAAAGATCTTTCACTATCATTTACTTATAAACTACAGTGAGTGACTGCTGCCTGTGATCACAATAATCACTACTATTTCCAATCAGCTCTGAATGTTCACCTTTAAATATGAATTCATATCTGTGTGTAAACTAATATGTGTGTTCTGTAGAAGAAAGCAAGTCACACAGGTTTGGAGTAGTTAACTTCTGGCAGTGAGATCAAATGATGAGTCAAGAAGGAGATGATATTACTTCCAGTTCATTGATCTCACTGTCAAGTCAAGCGCACAGCATTGTGGGATACAGTACTCCACACAGTGAGTTCTGGTTGTTTACTGCACATTTGGCCAAATACAGTATATCATCTGAGAATGCCATCCTGCTAACATAGTATAGTAGTGCACTATTTTACAAATAGTATTTTCCAAAATATGTTCAATTAAAGTATGTCAGAGAGAGAGACACAAAGAGAGAGAGTTACATTCCTCAGGTGACGGCGGATGTGTGTCACAGAAACATGAGTATTCCCGTGTTTACACCACACCCGTGTGTTTGTTCAGACTTTTGTGTAGCTTTGAGGAGAGGCTGTTGAACTTCCTGGAGTGAACGGTAAGAGGTGGGGCGACCGGCAGGTGCACTTCATAAACACATGGGACACACACACACACACACACATACATACACACGCTACAACGGCCAAACCAGAACACGACAGCACACAAATACACATTAAAACCCTAAACAGGAGGAACACACCTTGTGTTGCTAAATATAACAACGACAGACATGTGTGAGGATGAAGGAAATATCCTAGAGCAACAGACACATTTTATGTCGAATTTGAACCACTGAATTTGTTAAGCGAACTAAAATGGACCCAAAATCGGCCTGTCGAATATTATAGGTTGTAATTTTTAAACAGAATGAATATTTTGGAGTGAAATCTGAAAGGTGAACATGGATTATTGAATTTTTTTATATTGAAAATGTGTGTGAAATGTTTTGAATTGAAATATTCACAGCTTAAATATAAAAGCAAGCCCTAAAAATACAATGCATTTAAATGCAAGCACGGTTAATGCAAATCATATTTTTTCAAGTAGTGCAATTCAACAAGCTTTTTTTTTTTTTTTACTTTTGGCATTATTTGACTGCCATAGTTTACGAGAATACTTGCCGAGACAGGAAGCCTCTTTGTGTGTGAGCTCGCATACACCGATACCAGCACGTATAAACTGAGTTCTTTTTTGCCTCTTCTTGCGTTAGAATGGTTTAAAATCGCGTGAATGTGTAAATTGGCAAGATAAAAAACATGCAGATGATAAACTTTAACTCTATAATGATTAAACTTTGCAATTAATCTGCGAATACGGATCACGATCATCTACGATCCGTTTAACCATTTATTTTTGCCATGCCAAAGCATTCTAGTTTAGACAAATAAACAGCGAGTGAATCAAAAGCAGAAGAGTTCAGAGATTGAACTCACACTTGAACTGCCGATGTAATTTACGATTATAACTATTTCACACACGACAACTAAAATAACCCTGTCTTTCAGAGAGAACAGACAGACAGCTGTTACTGTCCAAATATACTAATCTCACCACTTTTAAAAATACACACCACCACCAACAAATGTTTAAAACTATAATAACACATGGAATGTGCAACAGTATTTGTGGTTTGAGTATTTGAGATGCCAGCAACTGAGTTACACCCAGAGTACATACTCCAAACACACAGTCAACGGCTCAGGAGAGCTAAGCGCTAACTTACCAACCTGTCATTACCGCAGTGAGGTGTCATCACACACCAACTAACTATGTGCTGTCTGCTCTTTACTATGGCCCTAGTATTAACATCTCCGATGATCTGAACACAAGTGTTCAGCAGAGATGGATAACTGTTGACACCTGCTAGTAACACGCATCTCACTTGTGAAGGGATTTTGAGGAAAGATCTGATGTTGATAAAGCAACAAAAAGTGGTTACATTTTTGCCACATATATATATATTCAAAATGTATGCAATGCTCATCGTTTTTTGTTGTTATTGTAAATGGTCAGGCAGTTAAAGTCACACGTAACCTGCACTGTTTAAAGTGCTTGTTTTAGTACAGTGAATGATTGACAGATGATTAAAACAGCCTTTCACCGTTATCCGGGAAGCATCAGGATGCATTAACGTTTACACTACAAATACATTTAACTGCTTTTATATTTGGTTCAAGTGAGCAGACACTTAAACTCTTTGGACTCCTCCTTTATCTACCTACAACATTACATAATCTACATGGGAAAACCGATTCAAAAACTACTGAAAGAATAGAAAAGATATTTGATTAAAACAATGGTCCTCGTTCACTAATCATGTGTACGCACAAATTAGTGTGAAATCTGCATACAAACTCATAAATCCTAATTATTAATAACTTTCATTTATACTAACATTTATTCTAAATTATGAAAAGGCATATATTCATCCTCATTACATTCTTGAGAGATTAGCCAATCAGACTGGAGGAGCTTGTGATTTTCAGAACACATTTGGCATTCTATGTGTTTGATGAGAGAAATGAAAGCAGAGTAGATCACATCACTACAGACTGGGCCATCTGACCAATCAGAGCAGAGAAGATCAAATCACAACAGACTCATCTGACCAATCAGAGCGGAGTAGATCAAATCACAACAGACTTATCTGACCAATCAGAGCGGAGTAGACCAATCACAACAGACAAGGCCATCTGACCAATCAGAGCAGAGTAGACCAATCACAACAGACTAGGCCATCTGACCAATCAGAGCAGAGTAGACCAATCACAAGAGACTGGGCCATCTGACCAATCAGAGCAGAGTAGATCAAATCACAACAGACTCATCTGACCAATCAGAGCAGAATAGACCAATCACAGAATGGGCCATCTGACCAATCAGAGCAGAGTAGACGAATCACAACAGACTGGGCCATCTGACAATCAGAGCAGAGAAGATCAATCACAACAGACTCATCTGACCAATCAGAGCGGAGTAGATCAAATCACAACAGACTCATCTGACCAATGAGAGCGGAGTAGACCAATCACAGACTGGGCCATCTGGCCGAGCAGAGTAGACCAATCACAACTGACTGGGCCATCTGACCAATCAGAGCAGAGATCAATCACAACAGACTCATCTGACCAATAAGAGCGGAGTAGACCAATCACAACAGACTAGGCCATCTGACCAATCAGAGCAGAGTAGATCAAATCACAACAGATTAGGCCATCTGACCAATCAGAGCGGAGTAGACCAATCACAACAGACTGGGCCATCTGACCAATCAGAGCAGAGTAGATCAATCACAACAGACTGGGCCATCTGACCAATCAGAGCAGAGTAGATCAAATCACAACAGACTCATTTGATCAATCAGAGCGGAGAAGACCAAATCACAGACTAGCCATCTGACCAATCAGAGTGGAGTAGACTAATCACAACAGACTCATCTGACCAATCAGAGTGGAGTAGACCAATGGTAAAAATGGTAAATGGACTGCATTTATATAGCGCTTTCACAGACCTATGGCCACCAAAGCGCTTTACATAGCCTCACATTCACCCAATCACAACAGACTGGGCCATCTGACAAATCAGAGCAGAGTAGACCAGAGTAGACCAATCACATCAGAGCAGAGTAGACTCTTTGGGAGGAGGGGTTTAGAGAGACCGAATCCTTTGTCGAACCGTTTCAGACACTGTGAGAAAAGAGATGATGCTGCAGTATATTATGAGAAAATTCAATTGTTTTTTTACCTTGCATGCATGTAAAGGAGACTCCAAAATAAAAATTATGAATGTTTAAAATAGCATAATAGGGGTTCTTTAGTAAATGTATAGGTTTAACTTACAAGATGACATTTATATGAGTGTTCCAATAAAAAAAAACAATGAAATGTATATAAAAATAAATTATGGAAAAAAATAATTATTTTGGCTTGCCATCTATTTTGCTGTCTCTTTTTAGTAGACCGTGATGATCATTTTCTTTGGTAGTGCAGCATTCATTCCCAGAACACATCAGGCTCTGGATGAAGCCTTCCATGACAAACCAGCAGACCACATTAAAATAATGGCTATAAATACAGTTAAGCTTTAGTAATTCCTGAGATAAATCACTTAATCCTATCAGTTCTTCGTACATATTTGCCAGAGACAAAACAAGCACCAGTAAGAAAGTTTGACAGCGTTAGCAACAGTAACTAACGGGGCATGGCAAGCGGATGTGCCAATCCCACACAACAGATAATAAACGTATTATTATGATCTTCTTTGTGGGCGTAAAGTACTACCGTCAACATCTATAGACCTGGCTCACCCGAATGAATGATAGTGTTTACTAGCTTTGTGTTTACTTACTGAATAGCCAATCACAACAGAAATATTTACATATATAAGTCTTAAAGGTACAGTAGCAAAAACAGCACTAATTTAAAGTCAAGGTCAGTGCACACCAAGTCCGAAATTCTCGTACGAAAATTTTCAAACGTTAAAAAATAAATACGACCTCATGTTGTGTCAATCACGTTTACACACTGCCTCCGAAACTTTCGTCTGTCATAAAAAAATGACTAAAAAAAGAAAAAAGAAAAGTGGACTTAGAATGCGACGCTTTCTAGATCACAATGACTTCAGGAGCAACAGAGACATCTAACAGAGGAGAGTGATCAAGGGAGTTATTCTTCTCTGTCTACTGAACAAAGAGTCTCTCTTTCTATCTCTCTGCCTCTGTGTCTCTTCCTCTACAGGACAGTCTCAGGTTACTGTGAGAGCCGGATCAGAGCCCGAATCCTCCCCCCTGGAACACGGGACAGACTGTTTCTGGTGCACCCTGACTCCACGAAACCAATGAAGCCAATCACACTGGACCTTGCGATTGTCAAAAGACTTTTGCGTGCAATATGCATCAAACTGTTCGTAAACCGTATGAGGCTGGCAGTGTGTCCTAACCATGTGTGACTATTTGAACTCTCTCTTCTCTTCCATATTAATGAGCTTCTGTCCCAACCAGCTGCTACTGTGACAACAGTTTTGTCTGTCGCTTGGTTTATATTTCTGCAGCGATGTGCTGGGTGGCCCAGCCTCCAGGAAAATGTGATTGGCTCAAAATCTTGTATGCTAAATGGAAAATGTGTTCTGATTGGCTGTGATTGTGGGGCCCTATAAAATCCGCTTTGTTTTTTTTTCCCCTGACCAACATTTTTAAATTCCGTTTTAATAGGTAAAATACATTTTAGTAATTCACTGAAATCATGAAACTAATACAATAAAAGAAAAAAATTAAAGACCTTTTAGGGCCCTATAAATATTGAAATGTGGTAATCAAATGAAGGCATACAAAATTAATCATTTAAATTAATCTTTTAAAATGTAATCTGAAAATGTAACTTTAGAAAAGTTAATAACTGTATTATTATTACTTTGAGAAGTACATTTTACTTCTGAATGTAATGCGTCACAATTTCTTCAAGTTAAACCAAAGTTTTATTTTGATGGTTTGTCGTGAAGACCTTTGAGTTTGTGTGTGTGTGTATAAGACAATAGTTCCATCAACGGAAACTGTGAAATGCTCATGAAGTGTCTCTCGGTGAAGGAGGAGTTCATGTGGATTGACCTTATATGACTGTGACGTTTTATATTATTTTCCATTTTTATGACTGGATTACACTATTCCACGGAATGGTCAATGGTGTCAGTCTGGTTGTATGGCATTTTCATTTTCAGGGTTCACAAGAAAGTTACTTGTAGGAAATGTCTTGTGTCACATCTGGTTAGGACACACTGTGAGGCTGACAAGACGCATATTAATAAATACTGTATACCACAAATAAATAAATAAATAAATAAATCAAATGTTTCCTATGTCTTCACTCCAGATTATAAACTTTGATATCAGCGGATAAATCACAGTTGTGTGAACCTCCAAAAATACTTTCCCGAATCTGACAGACAACAGACTTCTGGTGTAATTTGTATATTTTTAAATGAAGTCATAAATATCCCTCCCGGCTGAGAGCACATTTAATGACTGAGTGTGAGGGTTGTAAAAGATCACCCCAAAAAAATAACTGAAGGTTTACAGCGGTCCGCAGACCGTCTGCAGTGTGTGTTGATGTTGGCTCGAGAGGTTCACAGGACCGTGTGAACGGCCAGAGTAATGTCTGATTGTTCAGTGTTTGTCTGTTAAAGGGATAGTTCACCCAAAAATGAAATTTACTCAGAGATGACTACATCGGAGATGCCCCATTTACTCTCCCTCACCTCATTACAAACCCATACGTTTCTTACATTTATGGTTGGAACACAAACGTAAAAAAAAAAAAAAAAATCTGAGAGCCGAGTGCTTTCCATTAATAAAACTATTTTGTGGGAAAAAACTAGGGTTGTGAAACGATTAATCAATCGCATCCAAATCATTTATTTTTGTGAGTGAATGCAGCACAATCGCGAATCATAATGGTTAAAATATAATGTATAATATATATATATATATATATATATATACACACAGTTTGCAAATATTAAGTAAAGATCACTTTCCATGAAGATATTTATAAAATTTCCTACTGTAAATACATATAACATTTATTTTTGTGAGTGAATGCAGCACAATCGCGAATCATAAATGTAGAACTTTAAAGGAGATTTTCTCAATGTTTCGATTTTTTTGCACCCTCAGATTCCAGATTTTCAAATAGTTGTATCTCGACCAAATATTCTTCTTATAAGCTTATTTATTTCAGCTTTCATATTATGTATAATTGATCTGAATTTAAAAAAAAATTGACCCATGTGACTGGTTTTGTGGTCCAGGCAGCGTCACATATATTATGTAAACACAAACTTTTATGTTGTCACGATTAATCATTTCCCAGCCCTAAAAACAAGACAATAGTGTGCAATTTTTAGCCTATTGTTTGTTATACTTATTTTCTTGGTCAATGTCGTTGTGCGGTCAAGAACTGCCTGGAACTACTTCAGCTTTCCATAAATCTCAATGCTGCTCCATGTCCATATTGTTAAATATACCCATATTCAATGGTTAAAAACATCACTTTGCTCATAGCTGATAACAAGTATTGTATTTAAAGGGGAACGTCTGATAAATAAATAATGTTGAAACTGTAGCTTGTTTCATTATACCAGTTTGAGTGACAAAAATACACTGAAATGGTCAAGTTGTGGCACATTAACTTGTTCCCAGAAGTCTGTAATTAAGATTCTAGATTTGAATCCGTTTCAGAGATATTTGGTAGAAGGGATTTTGTTGATTTAAACACTTTCTGAAGCAACCAAGAGTTCAAATGTGCAGTATCTTTTACTACATGTTTGAAACAAGTGTCATGCCTCTTAGGAAAGTGTGTTTGCTCTCCCCACACATTGTATTCACATCAATAAACCTAGATTTGCCTCACCTGGATTAAGTATTACAATTTCCTATTGTTATAGCATGTGAAGTATAGTCATAGATCGAGTAGCATCCACGGCTAAAGGGCATATTGGTGAAATAACTGATAATACATCAAACTTTAAAACATTTAAGAGCTCTCACACTTGAAATAGTCATTCTAAACCCCAAGTAAATGGGATCCTGGGTTATCTTATTTTAAGTTTCACACTGCTCATACTTTACCCGGAGTTAAACATTAATCCTGGTTATTCATAATCTGACATAACTAGGGGTCGACCGATTAATCGGTTGGACGATTAATCGGCCGATTTTTTGCATTTTTTAACATAATCGGCATCGGCCAATATCCAGTATATCAAGCCGATTATTAGGCGGGCGCATCTGTGGGCAGCCTAGTGTTGTTGTTGTGGACGCACGCTGCGCCTAGAGTCATTCTCCAGCAGAGTGAGCAGACCTCATCCAGTGCCTAAGGAAGGAGCTAAGTTCCTTGGAGAAAACTCCTTTATATTTAATTAAAACCTTTTGATATGTTACTGCCAACTTCGAGAAAAAATATGAATAGGCAACATGACGTTCGGCTACTTTGGAGTAGTTGAGGTTGCATTAGCACAGCAGAAGGGTTGCTATCATGTCACAATAAGTAAGCAAGAATTTTGCAATTACAGACAGAGAATCTGATACTTTTATTTCTTCTTTTTTGTGTGTCTTATATTTGAGAGGGTTGTCACTCAATGCAGAGAAATAAGTAATAAAAAAAGTGGCCATAGGTTAGTGAAGGACTGGCTTTGCTTTGCTAGCGTCGTCGCTAGGGTTGGGTAGCTACAGACAGACCCGGTGCTAATACGGCACTGGTGCCTTAACGACCGTTATTTACCGGACCAAATATCAATGCGGATTTCTGTGCTTCATTTCGGTGCTACTGTTATGCCTGTGCTTCTCTTGGATGCTCTGAAAACGGACGTTAGAAACGTGACGCTAGTCAGCAGTTAACTTTAGCATACTGTTAGCTAGTAGCTGGATTAAACACGGTTAAAATGCTGGCCAAACAGTGTAATGTGTGACTGTATCTCACTGTAGACTATGGGTGGAACGAACGGTACATGTATTCGAGGTTAAAAACAAGCACATAATCGGCCAAATATCGGCCAAAATAAATCGGCAGCATTAATCGGCCATCGGCCGACCCGGATTTCAAAAGATCGGCATCGGCATCGGCCTGAAAAAAACCATATCGGTCGACCTCTAGACATAACCCTGGGTTACCGTTATTATTTGCATATATGCCATCAGTCATTATGCATTATGTTCTATATCCAGTTGTTTTGATAGAGGGAGACATGATATATTTCTACTTTCAATATTATTTGTTCTTCAGAGATTGTTCTTTAAATATAATAATTATTAGCTGTATGCAAAGTGTCTCACATTTTGATTTCAACCATTGAAATGGGTCAAATCCAAAAATTTTAACATAGTCACATTGGGATCCCCATATCTCTGGGATTTGACCATATAGGGCCTTTAAAATGAAGATATGAAGCTCCCAAAAGAAGTTTATAAAGAACCAGAATCTAAAAGGATTTTGAGATATCTTTAATACTTCTAGAGTTACAGGCATGCAAACTTTGAAAAAAGAATATGGTACTAGGAATATTCTATGCAATTGTTTTGATAAAGGGAAACAAGATACATTTCTAGTTTCAACATCATTTGTTTTTGAGACATTCCTCTTTAAAAGAAAAGAATTATCAGGTAAAAGCAAAGTGACCCCCGTTTGGTTTTTGACCCCTGAAAATTAATACAGTTTAACAATTTACTCATGGAGCCACATTGAAATCCCTCTGGAATCTTACTGGAAATGAACTATATAGGGCCTTAAAATTAAGACATTAAAAGAAAAGTTTGTGAAGAACCACAATCTAAAGGGATATTAAGATTTAACAGGCATACAAACTTAAGGCAAAAAAAAAAAGAAAAAAAAGTGCTTTTTCACATTTTTGCACTGTCACCCGAAAAAAAAGTGCTTTTTCAATTTTTGCACTGTCACCCGTTGGCATACATCATCTGATACACCTCCTAATCTGTGTAAAAATAAAACAATGATCCTGCCATCTTTCTAAAGTAATTTTGATCCCCTCCTAAGGTCAGCGGAAAATTGTCATTTTGACTCCTACAAAATAATGGATTACTCAGTAAATATTCATCCATGACATTTAATATTTTGGCTTTCTTCTTCTCATCTTTCACCAGAAAAGAAAGTCAACATTTTTAGCCGGGGACCTCTGGTTCAGTTGACACCGAGTGACCCAGTAAATACAAACAAATGTGTTAAAATTTTACATGATTTTGGCATGATTTTACATTTTGTGATTAATGGTGTGATTTTTGCCAATACCTTGCTTTTTGCAAATAGTTTTTTTTAATAATGATCATTTAAATTTTCTAAAATCTCCAAAATTAATAATGGATTTAAAAAAAAAATTGCATATCCAGGATGCATTTTTTCAAGTTTAATCATGCATATGCATATCCAGGATGCATTTTTTCAGTTTAATCATGCATATATGTATATGTAAAATATATGTATGTATATGTAAAATATATGTATGTATATGTAAAATATATGTATGTATGTATGTATGTATATTTATATATATATATATATATATATATATACACACACACACACATACACAGTATATATCCTCGTCACTTAGGTCTTAACTGAACATATATATATACACACACACACACATACACAGTATATATCCTCGTCACTTAGGTCTTAACTGAACATATATATATACACACACACACACATACACAGTATATATCCTCGTCACTTAGGTCTTAACTGAACGCAAACAGATGAGAAAGAAAACAGATGAGTATCATTATTTGATCCATGCATTTGCTCTCAAAGTGATGGCAGCCTAATAAACTTGCTGCTGTCTGAGTCATTAAAGGGCCCCTATTATGCTATTTTAAAGTTTCCTAATGTTGTTGTGGAGTCTCCTACAACATGTTTACATGCATCAAAGGTAAAAGAAACTGTTTATAATTCCTCATAATATACATTTGCACATCATCACATTTCAATGACTCTCAAACGACTCGTCAAATGAATCAATCTCTCTAAATCCCGCCTTTCCGCAATATACTCTGCTCTGATTGGCCAGACAGCTCAGTCTGTTGTGATTGGCCTACCGTGTACAGCGCGTCGAAAACAAAACCGCCCATTGCCATAACAACGTCAGCTCTGCTTGTCCTGAGGCTTCCTACACTGTAAACTAAACACAGTAACGAACAATGACGTCGATTTTACCATATCAATGCGAGCGCGAGTCCGATGATGAAACATTCGAAGAACTAGTTATTCAACCCGAACCTCCATCGCACGGACGACTCGAGCAGGACTCAGTGTTTCTCAGTGATACACTACTCAGTTTGAGGTACATTATATGAGATGTTGCAACTGTACTTCCTCACCATCAGCATTAACAAGTGCATGCATCAACAAACCGATTATTTTACTTGTACTAATTTATTTACCGAGTATTTTTCTAATAATTGCGGTGAACATGTGGAAACTGTATCAATAACAGTGCATGTACATACATAAGCCGAGCTCTAGCATGAATGATCTGATGTAACATAAACGTTGGTAAAACAAATATTTCCTCAAAGTAGTGAGAACGACAGACAAACTGCATTAATAGACACAGTTATAGGTAATCATGGCCCACAACTGATTATCAGAAGTATTTCAGTAAGATAGTAATAACGTGAGTTAGCCAGTTAGCATGAGAACTAAGTTACACAATATAAACTCAAAACTAAGTATTTTGAACACGATCTTTCAAGAGCAAGTGGATCTCTGGTGGAGATTTGAGAAGCAATCGTCAGTAAAATAAAGGGAACACAGCAAAGGTTTAGGATTATTCTGCTGTGATATTGTGGTAAAGATTCATTTTAACCACTGATTCTTCACATGCTCGTCCTTGGGCAGTGAAAAAAACTGGTTTTACCTTCACATTGTAGAGCACAGCTTCTCCTCAACACTGCCTTTGCCTTCACATTATAGAGCACAGCGCCATCTTCTCGACATGATGCTATCCAGTATCCACAGGAATCAGCTGTTGGTTTGAGGCTCAGTTTTTCTGGTGTCTGGGCACGCAATAAGTGGGCGGGCAATATGCTAATGTTTCGTCTTGACGTCACAACGAAACGGCTTATGACTCGTTTGAAAAACAATTCATTTCATTGACTCAGACTCGACTCTTACTTTTGAAAGACAATAACTTTATATACGGTGCACTTTCAGATTTAAAACTTTACAGGATGTCTTCATTCACTTAGAGCCGTGTTACACACTACATGAAAGGTCATTTTCAAAAATCCATAATAGGGGCCCTTTAACATTTATCAAACAACAAAAGACAGAGAAAATCATTTTTGTAGCTTTAACAACGATTAATTATATTTAATTTATACAGTGAAGACCATGCAATGGTATTTTACATTTGATTATTCAATGTTTGAACCTGAATACAGTTAGATTTACCTGAAAAACAAAGCACTGTTTATTTCAGTTGTATATTTGTTCTATTGTCTATGCTTGTAATTCATTTTTTCCTATGCAGATTCACTCCCTAACAAAATCACCCCAATCAATCATTCTAGACTGATTAATTAATCTGATTAAATGGTTTTCATATCGCAATATATATTGCAGAAAAACTAAATATTGCAAAATTTGTATACTAACTTACAATACTGCGACAGACCTGACATTTTTTTATTATGTACCAGTGGATACTTAAGTGGTCAGGACTCCCAAAACAAATCTACAATTCATTTACAATTGATTTATATTCTATTTAATGACAATTATTACAATCATTGTTACAACAGAAATGTTAACTACAGCCAGAGGATAAAATCTTTCACTTTGCTTTTCACTTTCCTGCCTCAAATCTACCAAATATGCAGACTGAGTGCCAGGTCTTTATTATGTTTCATTCACACAATTCACCAAACCGGTTCATAAAAAGACTTAAAGAAGTCTGGCCAGCCATGTAGGAAACATCCGAATCCCTATGAACCCACATCAACAGCAACAATGCAAGCACTCTGCAGCTCAACATGTTAAGACCAATATGAAACACAATGGTGAAAAATACCTCCCTCAAGCCAGGACAAGACCTGTTTACACAGTTACACACCTTCATTTCGCAATCACAGAGAAATAAGAGATGGATGTGTGTGAGGTGGGTCCTAGAAAGGTTTATACATTCATATAGACCTAAGCCAGGGTAGATCCTGATTCCCATATTGAATTGTATGCGGATGAAAAGAGGCTGTGAAGGATAGACTTTACAATGGGCATGCACTGTACGGTCCTGTAAATTTCACAACATTTGGGCCAATAAGCAAGAAACCAGTTCTGAGTGGTTATACCATGTCGTTTTAATCGATATCTTAAAAATATTGCAATGTTTCTAAACCGCCGAAAGCATGATTTTCCGCCAGTCGTGTGCAATCTGAATACAGAGCGCCTAAATCTAGCGGAAGAACAGAACAGAGAGGGTTTACAGTTACGACATGGAAGAAAGCACAGAAACAGGGATGGTGAATTCAGGGCAGGATTAGACTTGTCCAAAGAAAATTTAACATCCGTGGTTTGGGGATATTTTGGATACAGGAGAGATGATGCATCACAGAGCCAAGAAATTTGCAAGACCTGTCAAACTATTATGGCAAAACAGGTAGTGGCCATTCACACAGAACGTGATTTTGTTAAAAACACGAGACGCAGGTCTAGAGATGCGCTTAAAAAGTTTAACTTCTTTTACCTTGTTTCCGCCGCCTGGAACGGCGAGTCAACGCGTGAGATGCTGCAAAAGACGCAAGCGCAACGGTTAAATGCGTCCGCCTAGCACGTACACATAGAAAAACAATGGCACATTCCGAACCAGGTAAACTAAAAACCGTTAATGCAGGCATTTGCGAACTGCACAACGTACGAAAAGAGTTCAAAAAGGCATAAGGAAATAACCCAATGCCGTCACGCGTGTCATTAAAGGGTTAGTTCACCCAGAAATGAAACTTCTGTCATTAATTACTCACCCTCATTTCGTTCCAAACCCGTAAGACCTTCGTTCATCTTAAAAACACAAATAAAGATGTTTTTGAGAAATCCGAGAAGTTTCTGAACGGTAGTTAAGACATCGTTAAAATAGTCCATGTGACTCCAGTGGTTCCACCTCAATGTTATAAAAGGGCAAGAATTATTTTTGTACGCAAAAAGTGTTTTCTGCGCTTTATAACATTAAGGTTGCACCACTGGGAGTCACATTTTAACAATGTCTTTACTACCTTTCTGGGCCTTGAAAGTTGCAATTACGTTGTTGCCTATGGGTGGTTCAGAAACCTCTCGGATTTCATCAAAAAAATATCTTAATATGTGTCCTGAAGATGAACGAAGGTCTTACGGGTTTGGAACGACATGAGGGCGAGTAATTAATGACAGAAATTCTTATTTTTTTGTCATTTCAACTAACCCTTTAATGCAAAGATTTTCTCCCCCAATGGAATTTGTGTTTCTTGCCACTGACACCTTTGGCTTGCTTGATTGGGGACACTTATTAATTATATTTATACAGTGCAGAGAGGCAGTGTTATTTTACATTTGATTAATCAATTTCTGCACCTGAATAGACTTTTAGTCTTACCTGGAAAAACAAATCAATGTTTATTTCCTTAGTTCTATTGTATTTATCTATGCTTATCATTTTTTTCTGTGCAGATTCACTCCCCAGTAAAATAACCCAAAATCATTCTAGAATGATTACTTATTTCCAAATAGAGCTATTCAAGTCATCATATTGCAATAGATATTGTCGAAAAACTAAATATGTCAGTTTTTCCAACATCATGAAGCCGAACTAAAAACCACTCAGAACACCTTAGCAATTATGTATCAATCTAGAAAACCCTTGCAACTGCATAACGATATGTTTAAACCCACTCGGGACATCTTAGCAACTACATAGCAAAGCCCTAACAACTGCATAGCAACATGCCAAAAATCTTTCAATTTTGCACAAGAATGCAACAACAGTTTCTGTTTTCAATTTAAAATTCTGATTAATGTCTCACTGAACATGCAAAATACTCCAGTTAAAGATCTCCAAACAGAGAGAGACAGAGAGATAATGAAGATTGCACAGAAGTAAGGGTGTTTCACTTCACACCTGTTTTGAGCGCAGGAGTTTACATTAGCTTTCCTGGGATAGAGGGAAAACATCCCAGGTGCTGGAACGCCCCGGGAACAGGCGACTGCTGGGGTTTTGTCAAATTGCTGACACTATGGCAGTGCTTAGTTTATTTTTTTTATTTTTTCTAACAGCCCAATGGAAATGGAAAACACACTGTGTTTTTGATCATTACCAGCAAAGGTGTGAAAGACATTCCAGAGCTCAGGAATGCATTACATGGAAATGATGAACTTAAAATAGATTAATAGATATTAAGCGTCTGAAGGCCTGATCAGACAAAAAGAACAGCGTGGCAAAGTAGATCAGGACCATATGACCCTGGCAGGCTGCCATAGGACTGGAGTGCTGTCTGATCATTGTGTTTCAGTGACAAAATCAGATCTGAGCAGTGTTTGTGCATGCAGTAATATGGTAAACTCACAAAACATGTCCAGGTCATATTTAATCCCCAAAACAAAACAAAAATTATACTTGAAATGCGTTTCATTAAGAAAATGTGAGCAAAAAGGGTAGATATTTTTGAGGAAAAAGTTTCGGTTACTTTGGTTGAGACATTTTTCAAAATATCTTGATGTTCCGCAGCAGAAACAAAGTCATACAGGTTTGGAATGACATGAGGGCGAGTAGATGACAGAATTTTCATTATTAAGTGAAATATCCCTTTAAATTCTCATTAAATAATCACATTATTAAATAGTCCCATCTCTGCTTCTGTCTTTAATTTGATTCTAATGACGTTTTAGGCTCAGATACGACCCAGATATGTTCTTCACCCATCAGGAATTCTTCAAAGGAATGCTGTTCTAATGAGCTTTGCTTTGCTGTGCCAACATACTTCTCTATATACCATCCGCATTTCATGTCAGGCCTCTGTCCCTCATTGGGCCACAATGTCAACAATATTTCTAAAAATATTCCCCTTTTTCAACCCCCAAACAAATGTTCTGCAATGAGCCCTCTGTTGCCCAACTGTTGGCAGAACTTTGACCCCAGACTCACAGACAGCAGCTTTCCTGCTCTCCCAAAACTTCTTTTCAAAGACACAATCATGTTTCTGACTGCTCACAAAACATAAATTGAGTGTTTTCCTTATAATCCAATTTAAAACTAAAGCATTTTACATTTCAAACCAAAGTCATGTGAAATGAGACAGAAGAGAAACACTGAATTTTCAGCTGTCAATCATGGACACGTCACAATTGTAAAAATATACTAACTAAATATATTTTTTTGTGAGATTTACCCAGATTTACTGTTTTGTCACCAAGATATTGCTTACCCGTATCGGCTCGGTGGAGAATCTGATTTTCCTTCTTGGAGACCGTTCCTCATCCTCAGACAAGCCAGGAGCATCATCGTACTCCTCATAGACCTCATCTTCATCCTCATCCTCCTCCACCTCATCCTGCTGGTCCTGAACCGATTCCCCTTCCTTATCTCCAAAAACGCAGCATTCTCAAAACTATAAAACACAGGAGAAGATTTCCCACATTCGTCTGGATCTTCCGGCTCGCTCTCCTCGTCATCATCTTCCTGCTTCCATCCATCTTCATGACAGCTATTCCTCTTTTGTATGATCTCCTCCTCTTCTTCTTCGTCTTCTTCTTCTTGATTCGGTTCCTCTTTCTTCAGCTCTAATGATACGCATACATCCTTCTCCAGCTGTTTGTCCTCAGTATGGTTTTGAGGTGATGACACCTTCAGAAAGTTCAGATCTTCTTTTGGAGACTCGGATTTAAGTTCCCTTTGTAGCTTCACCTCTGACATAGCATCCTCCAAAAACTCTTCGTCGTTCTCCTCGCTTTCTGAAGACTCGTTTTGTACCACTACCAGCTCAGCCCGTACCACTCCCGCACCAGCCGGGTCCAGGCATTGTGTGGCGGTCTGCTCATGAGAGACGTCCCTAGATGGACTGGGAATTATATGGTTCTCACTTTTTGGTTCCTCAGGACTCAAAGGCCGTTTATAGAGACCGGAAAAGATTTGAGATCATTCGCAGGAGGACTACTTGGTTTATTTGTCAAGGAATCTTTCACCGAGTCACTTCCAGAAGACAGAGAACGTTTAAATGGACTGTGAGCCGTGGGCGAAAGAGGCTCGCCGGTGCTCCTGCCGGTCGGGGAGGTTGGGTTGTATGAAACCGGGCTGATGGACTTGAACGGAGGGCTACCGGCTACTGGTTCTGTTTTATGCGGGAATGATTTGGGTGATGCGTCAGAGTTTGGGGATGTGGGTTCGTGTGCTTGATCAGTAGCTATGGAAGTGGGTTTCTGGGATCTCCCTCGTAGAGGCGACGCCAGCGAGTGCTCAGAGGCGCTGCTCAGTTTTTCAGGGCTTTTAGCGGAAACTTGCATTGACTCTTTATTATCACCGTCCACAATGAAGTTCTCCAACCGCCTGGAAATAGGCCCTGCATTCAGCGATAGCCTATTGACCTGTTTTGAGTCCTCAACGTCCCTCTTTCCTCAGCGGCGCTACTCACAGATGACGTTGGGCTTTTGCTGACACTATTGTTGCTGGTGTTTTCAGAAGATGTGAAGGACCTCCGGGTGACTGAGGTCCTTCTCTCCGCGACGGGCTGCTCTTTTATCCCTCTTTCAAAGAGCTTCCTTGTCACTGAAAATTTCTCCGCCAGGGCGACTTTATCTATCTCGCCTTCTTCTCCCTTTGGAGTTCTGTCCGTGTTTTGCGGTTCTTGGTTGTTGGCGGTACTGAGGGGGGTTTTGCTGGTGCTGACTGGGAACTTGGACACTGGGGACACAGGAGATGGTGCATCTGTTTTTTGAGCGGGTTTACTCTCCTGACTCTCCTGCGATTGCTGGCCATCCATTTGCAAGAAAATGTTCTTGATTTTGTTTATCCGGTTGCCAAGCGGCCTCCCCCTGGTGTCCTCTCGGGGGTCGCTGGCACCATTAGCATAAGATTTGGCCTCGCTGTCGGATTTGGTCCCATCAAAAGTGCACTTAATGGCGTGGAAGTCCGACTTGTATGCATTTCTAGCGGGGACGCGCTCCGCAGGGTGCGTTCACCCTTGATCATTTTCAATGACTTTAAAAACTTCCTACTTTAAAACTGTATTTTTAGGTCCGTGGTCCTGTAATCCTTAATCGGACAATGGAAATGAGCCCTTCAGAGTCACTCTGATACATTGTCTCGTATCCCCGCGCACATCTGAAAAGAAAAGAAACAATGTAACACTCAAATGAAACTAGCGTTTACATTTTTAATGCGATTTGAAAGCACGCGCACGTTAAACGTTAGTTATTTCGGCGCTCTTTTGTTATCAGATAAAAACTCCACGACACTCATCCGCCTGATCAAATAAACTTTTTCAACTCAGAGCAAAACTTTCCAACAGTGATTTGCAGGCAGATCCATTGGGCTTCATTGATTCAGTGCTCAATATGTGACAGCGACTCAGAATAGATATTATTCAAAGAGTCGAATCTAAATTATATAATGTTCTTCAAATGATCAAGAACACCGCGATTAGTGTTAACCCTCACCACTAACCCACTAAAGATGACTCGCCGTGGAACAATAGCTCAGCATTAGTTCCAACAAATGATCAAAATAAAGTTTCGGAAATCGAGTAACAAACAATTACAGCTTCTGCAACACTCAAGTCTTCTGCTTCTCTTACCTTCACGGATATCTCACTGTCTACGGGCGCCGGTTCTTCTGCTGTGTGTAATTTAGGTCCTCAACCATGTCATTTGTTTCACCGCCATGGTTCTCCAACGCAGTGCTATCCGATTCGCGAAGGAATCGTTCATTTGAGTCAGTTCGTTTAAGTGATTCGATCGAAACGATTCAGAAAGCGTTCGTAAATCAGTCAGTGAGGGAGAGGAGACCTCACTTGCTCGGGAGTAAAACTTACACTATAAACAAGCAACATTAGACACACTTTTCGAACAAGTAGGAAAATATCTATCTGGACAATATAAGAAACAACCAGGGTATCAAACAGAATGACACAATCAAACTAGAACAGATAAATAAGCCTATGCTATTCTGGGTGACAGTAGGCTATTTTTTGTTTTTTGAGAAGGACATGGGTTGTAATGGGATATCGTAATGCACATTTTTGGGGATTTTACATTTAACCAATTTTTGTTTAAAGAACCTCTGGGAACACTATTGAACTGAATGACTGGTGAATTGTTTTATTAGAACCGGCTCGCTGAAATTAACAGACCGAACGAATCGATTCGCCAAAGGATTCGAACTCCCTAAGCGTCTCTTCCTATTGAACTCCACTTCACAGACCTGTCGCACCGCTGCGCGCTCCCGACGCTACACGAGCACATTCCAGGGCTGCTAATAATCCCAACCCCCTTCCCGACTGCGAGTTTGCTAATGCTACTATGGCGAAGGATTGGATAATAATATTAATCAGCGCACGGTGACGTGATTTGGAAACCTGCGTGGAGCGTCCAGTCACCAATTCAAAGTTACTATTCATCAGCTAAACCTTCGCAATAGCAAGACTTATTTCGTTTCCGACCACAAAGTTGACTCAGCCCAGGTTTGGTCGGGAATGGCGTGGGAAAGAACCGATTCAGCTGCACCTCTGTGTTCATGTGCAAGTGTAGCCTATTCATAACCAACGATTACATATTTATTCATTTTTATCTGCTTTATTATAGGGTAATTCCTGAGATTCTGTGCCTTTTGTGTCCCCAGTACAGATGATTTCACTGCATTAGTGTTAAACAATATCAATTTTAAACCTGCCTTAGTCAATCATTAATAACATAATTTGAAGAAGCATATTGAAGTTGATTAAAACAATTATTTGAAACATTTTACAGCATTTTAAACCACCACATATCATCAGTTTTTCTAAGTCACCAGGCCTGTGTATCCAATATTTCATGATAAATATACAACAACAGCAAAATAGTAGAAAAATCATATTTTTAAAAACAGTTTTAAAGACCATTCAATTCAGTTCAAACTTAAGTAATAATAACTGGTTATTATTACACCCTGTTTGTCACAATAATTTTATAAAATCAGCAAAAAAAAAACATACTAATAATTCAATAATGAACTAATAAGTGACAATAACATACTAAAATTCAATAATGAACTAATAAGTGACAATAATGAAAAACAATGTAATGTAAATATATATATATATATATAAATATCAATAATGTAATATAAAAAGTAAACCAAAATGACTTTCAGGCATTTGTATATCTGTCCTTAACGGTGGACATTTTTGATCTTCCATTTCATTTATTTTGTTTAATAAATGGTTAAATATATTTACCCAAGCTTGACCAGAATATGTTTTCAAATGTTTTACACTACCCTAGTTTATACACAAAAAAATATTTTAAAAACTGAGTTTGATTTTCCAAATTTCTATGATGACCTAAAGACACAGAATACCAGGAATGACCCAATAATACAATATTGTATTTTATTCATTTTAATTTCGATTTTTTTCTTATTTTAATTATCTATTAATGCATTATCCATATTTGTTTTGTTGAAAATATGTAGGCTACAGAATGTTCGATATTGGAGGTGATCATAAGTTTCAGAATCTGTTTTGAAAACCCAAAATGATCGATTGACCTCTGATCTGATTCTGAATATGTGTCCAAATGAATGCTTATTAGATTGATTTTGTCCTTGAATATTATATTACACAAGTTAATAGGTCAGACCAGAGTTCAAATCACAGAATTGTTTCTGCTGTCACAATGATTCAGTTACTTGAGCTGCTGAAATGAACATTAATCTCGAAGAAAGAAACATTAGGTCAGATCAGTCTCTGAATACAGTGCATGTGAGTTTGTCCGGGTGATGTGGCAGTCTCGTTTCCCAGCTCTGTTCACAGATGTCTGATGATATTTCCTCCAGTTCTCTGTCTGACAGTGAGTGTGTGTGTGTGTGTGTGCGTGTGCGTGTGTGTGTGAAATATGAAAGGCAAACATTCAGTTTTATCAAAAATGAGCTCATCTAAAGGGGACCTATTTTGTCCTTTTCAAAGTCTTGATTTGCTCTATATAATAGGTTTTCATGCATGCTTGAATGTTCAAAAAGCACATTATATTCCCCATATTCTCCACTGTTGCAGCTCCTTCGCACCAGTCTGTCAGTAACACACAGTTTAGTTCCTGTCTTTATGAAGCCTCAGCCAGGGTTGCCAAGTCTGTGCAACAAAAGTAGTCCAATGGCCCGTTAAAAGTATCTCAAAACTAGCCCAATGCAATTTTCTCCACTGAATTAGTAAATCTAGATGTTTTGGGGGTGTTGGAACACCAAAATCGTATCAACCTGCAAAAAAAATAAAATGAACCAGCCACAACAACTTAAAATATAGCCCAGTTCCACAGGAAAACCGCAGACTTGGCAACGTTGGCCCCCTCCTTCTGAAAAGCACAATGTGCTCTGATTGGTCGGCTGGAGCAGTGTGTTGTGATTGGTCAAGCGCTTCGAGCTTGTTTTGGAATTGTCCCGCCCCTTACCATAACCGCCAGTTTCAACACACTAATAACTAACTTAACCAGGCCCCGCCCCTTTATTCTGCATATGCCTTAGAATTATTTAAAATTAGAAATACTGTTAATGTTTATTCCTGGAAGAAAACTCAAGACTACGGTGGAGGCGTTTCAGGGAGTTCAGAAACACTGACACTGATGTAGAGAATAACTCCCGCTGGAGGGACTTTGTGCTTTTGCAACTTTGCATAGATTTTTCATGCTCAAACAGCAACATTAGACTAAAGAAAGATGAACATGCAAAAAAGCATAAGATCCTCTTTAAGCATGCGTCCAAAATCACATAATTATGCTGAAATTTACTTCAAGGCCGTTAAAAAAACATGTTCTATGTAGTGTGAATGTGTGTAGTGTAAAAAGAAATCGGACATACTACATCCGCCAATGCTGTCACTGTCATGTGACCAACGGCGTCAGTTGCATCTCTTCACTGCCATTTACAAATCTTCTCCATTCGCCTAATGGGATTTTTAAAGTTTTGTTTAGTTTTTTAATTGAAATAACACAGAGTCATACAAAACACTTGAATCCATAAAACATTAAAATCACAATTAAAAAAACAATCACCTAATACATCAAGTATCCTTTTCAACAGCCAAGATTCTTAACAGATTTGCGATTGTTCTGTATTGAATTTAGAGAGCTGTAAAAAAAAAATTAAGAACTTAAAACTTTAAGGCATTGGAAATTAGTCTACAATTTGATACAGTTAACATGCACTTTTCTTTATATATATGATATTTATGTATAGTTTTTAAGAGTAGCACATTTCCTTGACCTACTGTCAGTCGTACAACGTTTGTTTTGAAAAGCTTTGAAAGAGCCGCGTTCAGATCAGCTTTTTGAGTTTGAGTTTGTTTCGAGAAGCAGAGAAGATGACGTGTGTCAAGGGCTGTCGGATTACTGGCATTTCCTGCTCCCTCATTCCAGCTCGTCCTGTGCCGAGTTATCTGATGATCACACTTTAGACGGGCCCTCCACCCTCATCTGCATCTGACTCAAGATAAGCACAATGACCATTTACATCCTCACAGACACTGACTGCTCATTAATGAATCACTCAGATCACGGATGACGCTTTAAGCTTGCATGATCATTTCTCACAGAATTATTAGTCCGGGTTGATAGAGTCATCTATATATGTGCCTGCCTGTTATCAAAGAAACAGAAATTGTACATTAATGAACGTCAACACAAAACTTCACAAGAAAAAACACAAGAAAAAGAACATATAATCGAAATAAATTATAAATAAACATGATTAAAACAAAGTTGGTCTTTGTGTATAAAGACAGATCCGCTCTGATATGGTGTCAAGTCAAATCAAGTCACATTTAGTTAGGCTTATATATAGCGCTTTATGCCTTCAATACAGATAGTTTCAAAGCTGCTTCACAGTAATAAAAAGGAAAATAATGTTAATTAAAATTAATTAATTTTGAAACGACTTCTATTTCAGCTATAAAGCAGCTCTACAGAAGACAATAGTGTCATTATTCAACTCAATTGAATTTAATGTGGATTCAGTTCAGCGACAGTGCTGGGGCCGTTCACACAGAACTTGTTTTTCCAGTTCCAGTCCAGTTTCCATTGTTTTTCGATGTAAACACGTGCTTGACGGACCAGAGGTGAAAAGTCCAGGTTCAGAAAGTAAAAGTCCTCCTCAGTATTTTGTTCCAATCACCTGGATTTGATAATTGCACAGTTTTTTAGCCAGGGGAGAGAACTATTTAGTGAAATCAGCTGTTGAGTTCATGGGTGGAATAAACATATGGCAGGACTTTTACTTTCTGACCTCTGTCTGGACCATAGACTGTAAAAAATATGGACAAAACGTCTGTGACGTCACCAATAGACTTCTAGGGCGGGGCCATTTTTCAATACAAATGTTCAGAAAGGATAACTTACTGGTATGATGTGTTGTGTCAGATCATGGCCGAGACGTCAAATTTTAGGAATTCCACTCGGCGCAGCCTATGCTCGTTGTCAGCTGTCAATCAAGCTGTCAATCGCGCCCTTATTTGTCATACATTTTATATCTAAATACGATCTAAACTAACGAGTTAGAAAAAAATTCACTCCCCTGTTGTCAGGCACTCGGAACCTATCGAAAATACAATAAAAGTCCATGGGACCAACCTGTAAAAACATGAATATATGCTGTGAAAACGGACATTTTAACATGGGGGTGTATGGACATTTGCTCCCTTTTGGGGCCTTCCCCTAGCGGATTTTCGATGTATTGCAGTTTTTCGCACTTCCGGGTAGGCTTCATTTTTCAGATTAGAATGTTGCCGCTTCTTCTGGACAGAAGCGTATAACCGCTGCGCTCGCGTCTCGCATCTTGTGCAGCGTCTCACGTATGACACTGCATTCTAAAAAACACGACTAAAAGAATTTCTACTTTTAAAGTCCAAAACTATGTTGTGTTTTTGATAACCTTTAAGACAAACCAAGTGAAAATTCATAAGTCAACTCCATTGCTGAGTATTTTCTCCTTAAAACTGCAGTGAATCAAAGACAGTCCCAAAAACACGCTTTGAAATCGCTGGTGCTTCTGACGTCACAAACTACCTTGTAACCAATCAGATCAACATGTGATCGTCAACGAGTGGACCTCTGAGCTGCTGTGAGTGAGTGGAGGGGGACTCATTTACATATTCCTTGAATTCCTCAAAAACCTTGCGTTTTTTTCCAACCCGATCTCACGACAAATCGTATGTATGTTACGAGGTGGCTAATTCGTATGATTTTTCAAAAAGCGGCACCAGGAGGGACCATCCCCTAACCCTGCCCCTAAACCTACCCATCACTGAAGTCTAGACAAATTGTCTGAAAAAGTACGAGTGTGGTCGTACGAATTAGCCACCTTTCGTAAAATATGTTCGAATTGCCATGAGATTGCGTTGTTTTTTTCCCCATTTTACTGCCCGCATCTCGCGTTTTTCAAAACAAAAGTGCATTCTGTGTGAATGCCCACTAATGCTGAAAAGTAATTTGCAAGTAACTTGCAATTTTATCTTTCGACCACAGATGGCATTAGAGAGTCTAAAGATCCACAGTTTGCTGTGATTTCCCTGTAAAACGTTGTATTGAATGACAAAAAAGGGTTAAGCTTGATTTTTAGCTCAGCCCTCGCCATCTCTGGCTCACAGCAGACAATTATTTTTCTTTATGGAATATTTATAAATAATTTATCTGTGCACATCTTTTTTTTTATTTTTTTATGTGCCCTCATAATCTTTAATCATAATAGCTTTCCCTCCCTCTTGCAGCGACATCTCGCCTCTTCTCTGAGGACATGTTCACTGACTCAAGGGCGGGGCAACCTGTCACTTATACGAGATCCACCAATTGCAAATAAAGTGAAGTTGTGCAGCATGTCATGTTTTGAATTGCTTTTTTGGTCCACTTTATTATTGTGAAGATATATCCTTAAAGTCCAATCATTGTATCCCTTAAAACTCATCTTTGATCACCAAAATTACATATTTAAAAGTTTTTTCCTTGAAAAAAGAAAATGTCTTCATGCCTTAAAATAGCTTGAAAGTAACTGAATGTAACTATGTACGGTTCTATGAGTATGCAAATGAGCCCCGCCTCCACTCACTCACACCAGGGCTGCGTTCAGCCCTGACAAAAAGTTGCAAAGCGTTTTTTAAACGAAACGGTGGTGTGTTGGACACCCTGTTATGACGACGCAAGACACTTAACCTCATAAAAAAATTAAAAAAATTAAAAAAACATTCCTTTCCTTTCCTTTCACTTTAATCCTCTCTTATCGGGCTTATGCTACTCTGAACATGCCTGAACTTCGTGTTTTGAGCACTTCTTGCGTTGTTTTTGCCTCTTCACGACGACTCGCTTAATTTAGTCCTAAATTGTAACAAAAGCGTCTGACTAAATGTAAATGTAAATGCAAGAGTTGCAACTACGGCAGCTGAGAAGGCCATTCTTTGTGTACTTTTTGAAGAATTTTCGAAATCGGTATAAATACGTGTTTGATACTACAAAATACGCTCAATACGTTACAGTCACTTCCCTTGCCGTCCAGAATAAACGAGAAAACATCCCAATCGAGTGAAGGGATTTGTGGAAACTGTGGTTCCTAATTATTGTGATCCAACATTTGCCTCGCATTTCAGGATGAAAGACAACATTTCGGGTGAAGGATAATCGACGTCTTACCTCAGAGACTGTGTTATGGTCTATGTGACTTTATTATTTTTATTGTGAGTATTAGGCTTATCATTATTGCTGATCACTGTTGATATGCTATATTTTTACTATAAAACTCTTACGACAAACATGTCTTCTAATATCTTCAATTGTTGCGTATACCGAGCTGCAGCGGACACATTTGTAAACGACTTTATTTGGACCCATTGTGTGAGCTGTCTCTTTAATAGCGTTAGGTTTATATACATGTTGCTGCTGATTGGTCTGACATTTCTGACACACCCACCAAACAAGAGATAACGTATCTCAAACCCCGTTGCACACACAGTTTCCAGGAAACATGTCGTTCAACCCGGAAACTGTAGCAAAACTTTTGAGCTTGAAAGTGCCCCAGCTCAGAGATCCGCTCGTTGAGGATCACAAGTTGATCTGATTGGTTACAGGTTTGTGACATCAGAAACACCAGCGATTTGGTTCACTGCAGTTTTAAGGAGAAAATACTCAGCATGGTGTTGACTTATGAATTTACACATGGTTTGGTAAATTCATAAGTCGTGTATGCATATGAAACACAGATATATAAACAACATTAAAAGCTTGATTTTCACCACAGGGGGACTTTAAAAAAAAAGTACAGAAAAAAACGATTCCTTTTAAATAAATTCTTTCAATATTGTTATTTCATGAAATTCCAAGTGGGTGATGTGGTCTAGTCGAAGTATGTCGTTTTTGTTGGAACTGTAAACTGTATTGTATGGTTCCAGTGCTCTGATGATATCTGTGTATTATTCCCATAATAAACAGAGCCGTTACCCACCTGTGAGTGAGCTCTAGTGCTGCGGTTTGCACACAGGACCAGCGTGGCGAAGCACAGATTACATGCCTGCCGCTCCTTCACCTGGCAACCACGCAAAGCCCTAAAATGCAGACGGGCATTTGTTTAGGACTCCTCTTTCTTCTTTTTCAAGTGTTCCTTTGTCATGGCAACCTTTCAAACAACCCTTTATCTCCTCTGTGTCTCTGTCTCTATGGTCTCTGTCAGGTCCTGCTGATGTGATCAGTGAGATGAGCAGGTTTTATCTCTCGGACACATGATCAGTGCAGTCTTGTGGTGTCAAAGTACAGCTTTAACGGGTTTTTGCCTTCGAAGCGTTTTACGGAACGAGCTCAAACTGCTCAAAATCAGTCATTTGCAGCCACGAGTATTGAGTCTTGTCCCAGGGCAAGCTAATTCATTATTATCAGTCTGAAATTTTGATGTTTTGTTTCTCTGCAATGTAAAAACTCATTTTCTTAGCACAGAAATAGGTGGCATCGCTATAGCTGCGCCTGCAAATATAATGGATAATAAACAGTTTTTAAAATGGATCTATTTGACTATTTCTTACTTTTTTTTTTTTTTACTAAGTCTGGCTTTTTTAAAAGATTGAAATGGAATTTTTTCATGTTTACATACTTGTAACACTGGCTGATAAGAACAAGTCTTCACATTTTTTGGCCTGTTTTCAACACTGGAGGAGTCTGTGATTTTAGTCCCATTAATGAATGGAAATACTTCACTATTTAAGTGCATTCTATTTTTTATAATATTTATGATGAACTGATGATATGGGCTTCAACAAGCATTCATTGATGACAACATTTTCTTATACTTCTGGATGACTATTCATGTTCAAGTTCAAACTTTGTTTTTGCTAGTCATTACTCTTCCTCGTTCACATACACACAGTAATCTGACTGTAAGGAAGTACATTTAAATGAATAGAAATTCAAAGAAATTAATATAACTGACTTTTTTTATTTATCCGCCAACTTTTCACACAGTGAGCACAACAGCAGTCTATGTGAGCTAAACTGTAGAACAATTTCTCATTTCTTTGCCACAAAACGCATTTAATGGCAACATTTTTCTAATTACATGCATTGTTACAGGTGATCATGCTTCATGTCTGTTTTAGGTGGATTTCAGGGTGTTTACATGACAACGATGTACTAAAAACGGAAAAGGTTTTTCGTGTACTGTTATTCGTGCACAGACGACAACGTTGTCAAAAAGATCCCCAATCACACAGATCCGCGAAAACGACTAAAAACATTGTATTATTCATGCCAGGCCAGTAGGTGGTGATGTCACTTTGTAAAGAAGCACTACTCCATGGGCATGACATTAGCATTTTCACAAATTTGCATTTTTGTAGTTTACACAGAGATAATAACGATAGTATCGGTCTCAGAAACTCACACTTTGAAACTTGTTTTCCAAAGTTTGCATTTTCAGGCCCACAAAATGCCATTGTTGTGTAAATGAACGGCCAAAACGCATAGAAAACTTTCTGTCTTTAGTTGAAACCGCTGTCGCGTAAACGGCCCCTTAGTTCTGTTTGACAGAACAAGACAGGCTAATCAGGTTATCACAGATGTAGTCTTCCTATTTCATTACAGTCAAAAGGGGTGAATTTAGGAATAAGTTTGTACTGTAAACATGTTATATATAGGCTACTGCAAACAGAAGAGAGCTGTCATTCTTGTTTGGTAGAGAAATACCAGTCTTGGTGTTTTTTAGGTAGTGACAAAGTGTGTTGAGTGAAACCTTTGCTTGTGTTATTGAAGAAAGACTTGATTTGAGACATGAAGTGTTTTGGTGGTTTTGGTGCATTTTGGATATGAAATTTACAGCTGTGCCAAGCTAACATTACTGACAAGCATTTATGTAAACTAAATTAAACTACAGTGTCTTTTCTATTGAAACCTCATTTACATATTTATAACTATACACATTTGATTTGTACATTTATAATATAACTTTAAATTTAATATGGAATAACACACTACAGATTATAATCAAGTACTTTGCATGTGCTTTAGTATGTTAGTCAACACATCAAAATAAGTACTGAATTAAAACACGGCAAAAAGTATATGAAGATATATTTTAAAGATATTAATGTTATTAATTTGACGTTACTACAGAATGCATCTTGAAAGTGTACTTAAGAGTAAGAAATATGGTCATGAAATAAGTTTTATTACATTAATATATAACTGCAAATGAAGAGTTCAGATGCAAAAGCCTCTAAGTGCCATGTGAAATTTTCTTCTAGAATTATCATTTTTATCAAGCTTGTATATTTAAGTTCAGTAATTTCACTTAAATGACAATTCATAGGCATTGCCATTTAAGTGAAATTACTGAACATAAATACGTGCTTCATAAAAATGGCAGAGGCTTTGGCATCTGAACTCTTCAAATATAGATGTTTTAAATATATACTTTAGGATTTGAAGTACACTACAAGTGCATACTCAATGCAGTTAAGCACACTTCTTTTTCACAAAGGGAATGTCCTTTGTAGCTATATTTTTTATTTATTATTATAAATATTATTATTTAAATCTACCATAAATATAGAATTGACTCTTTTCTGTACAATAGAGTGATGTTATTGCATTCACATGTTTACCTAACAACTATTACAAAATGTATAGGTGTTTATTGAATTTTTAATTCGGAAGACAGAACCTATTTTGTGAGGTGTTTGCTACCAACCATTATACATTTAAAATGACAGGTCAATCTAAATCTAAAAGCATTGTATTTTTGTCTCTGGAAATAGCAGTAGACAAAGAAAAGAAAAATACAGTACCAGAAAACCATAGGTTTAGTTCTTGCAGTAAACACAGACTCAGGTGAAAACTGAAATGGTCTTTTAAAGCCTATCATTGGAGCGTAGGCTAAACAAATGAAAAGCTCTTTACAATTTAGGTCTAAAAAACTTTTTTTTAAATGTCCAGCTCTCAAAGCCGAATGAAGGTGTTGCCACCTGGTGGACTAATGACTTAATGACGTCACCTTCCAAGTACACTGACCACGTGACACTGAGTGCTTTAAATTAAAGTAACTGCATTGCAACCGATTGCAACCTAAACATTAATAACAGTTTCATTAATATATCATAAATCAATGATAACAATCAACATTAAATTAATCTCTTTACAGAGCCTGCGGTTTTGCAGATAACTGAGAACTCAAAGCACAGGTTGCGCACAATGTTTGATCTAATAAATCAATGTCTTCTTTTGTCCATCTGTTACCAAGGATACAGTCAGAGGAATGTGGAGCGTTGATGTTCAACGCTAGTCTTTTCTGTCCATGAGGAAAATTAAAACACTTACAAGTATATTTATAAGTGGAAATGAGGCTGACTAACTGTAAATCGTATATTAATACACTGATGTATTTATTTAAATGTTTTGTCAGTAACTCAGAGTGTCACTGTACCCTGTGTGTGCCTCTCCCTGCAGGGCTGTTTCCTCTCGGCTGCTGACTGGACATCTTTATAATGAGACAGAGCTACAGTGCGTTAATGTGCTTGTGTCTGGGACTGCAGAAAACAGAGAAACACCCATTTTCCTAGAGTACACCCACGTACCACTGGCTTTAAAACTGCACACCAACACTCACACTCAACACTGTTTCCATCTTGGTCATGAAGAACTTGTCTTTCAGTCTTCTTTCATTCTTCTTCATAAATGTGAAATGTAGATGTTGAATAAACACTGCCGATGTAGGCTATACTTTAAATGTTTTTGGAACACTTTATTTTACAGTCCTGTTCCCCATGTAGCCTACATACTATTCTTACAGTAATTGCAATAACTGGGTAATAACTACTAACCCTGAACCTTATCCCTAAACCTGACCTCAACCCATAGTTACCTTATATTACTCAGTACGTAAGTACACGTAAGTGCACATATACTGTAAAATAAAGTGCAACCGGGTTTTTTAATTTATTTTTTATACAATTATTATTTGGGCTAAATACTACTTTGTTTAAACTTCTCATAAATGAACAAATATATAATTAACAAACAATTACAATCCCCTAAAGATTTATAGTATATAGTAGTTTAACAATAAATTAAAAACCTGCAATAATTAAATACGTTAAATGACACAAAAATACTATATACCACTTTAATAATCAATGTCTTTGCTGCTGACCTTTGATGATCTGTTTGTAAAAGGATTTATTGGGTCATATATTATACCATATCAACAATGTTGGGGAAAGTTCATTTTAAAGTAATGCGTTACAATATAGCGTTACTCCCTTGTTGTGTTAGTTAGGCTACTTAACGGAAGAAATGGGTTACTTTTGTAAAGGCCCTTTCACACTAAAAGTGAATGAATATGAATAAGCCTCCGGCTGAGGGAAATATAAATTGACGCCTGTACAGTAGAGGGCGCCACTCAAACAAACCTTTCAGCTGCTGTCATTCTGGATCACAGAAGAATAGGATGCAGGAGAAGAACATTTGGCCCTGTCCGAAATCAAATGGCACACTTCATATGCACTTACGGTCTAGACCGTAAGTGCATATGAAGTGTGCCATTTGATTTCGGACAGGGCCAAATGTTCTTCTCCTGCATCCTATTCTTCTAGGGTGTCCCAATTGACATTTTAGGTGTCAGAAGAGTGCTCGCCTTATAGGTCTAATTGCGCCCCTAATGTGCACTTTTGGTGAGCCTGCACTGAAGCGAGATCCACAGCAGATTTCTACCCGACATTCAAAGCGGCATTACGTCACAAATTGTGGACTTGTAGAAAACCACAAGTGTTTAAGGTGCCATCTGGGACAGGGCTTTTGACACCTCAGCAATAAAAAAGAACAACAAAAAACATGATGTTTTGTTATTAGTAGCCTATGGTTCAATTGGATCATCAAAGTTCAGCAGCAAAGACATTGATTAATAAAGTGAGATTAAATACATAAAGTATATTTGTGTAATTTAACATTTAATTATTTCAGGTTTGCGTAGTATTCTTAGTTTGCTTTTCACTGTTTTCATTCTTTTTGAGGAATACTGAATGTTTTTGTGCCAGTGAGAGGAGTAAATGCTCTCATTTAGTCTAGATCTCAAGTAATCATCATGTTCACACACAGCAAACACAACGCTTCTGCTCTTACTCCTGATTTCACTCAACATGAGGACAGGAGAGCTGTCAGTCAAAACATGAGAAACTAAGTAACTTGCATTACTTATTTGAAAAAGTAACTCAGAAATTGTGTTGTAAATTTAAAGGTTATGCGTTAGGCTACTTTCTGGTTACTTGAAAAAAGTAATCTGATTACATAACTCGCATTACTTGTAATGCGTTACCCTCAACACCATTGGTAAACGGCAGAAAACCTCTTCACACAATCTACTACATGCCTACATGCCTTCTGTCGTCTGACCATCTGTTTTTAAACTTTTTAAGCAAGTAAAAGCCCTTTTAATATAATTGTAAAAACATCCACCTTCAAGTCACGGTAGCTACATGTGTTTTAAAGTCCTTAATGATTTTTATAAAGTAAATGTATAAAGTAAATGGACTCGACTGATAGCTACTGGACAGAATCAACTTTACTTGAATGTCCACATATATTTGTTTTTGTAAAATAAAATCATGATAAAAAAGCAATTATGATACTTCAGGCTTTGTAGGGACTTTTGTTTGTTAATTTCTCAATCATCATTATATGTTATCTAGGCTCCTACATTATATGTTTTGCCAGCTCTTAGGTTTCAGTAAAAATTTCTTATTTTGTTCGAAGATAAACAAGAGTCGAATGGGTCTGGAACAAATGAGGGTGTGTTTAATGACAGAATATGTTAATTGACAACCTGACCCGTTTGATGTCATTGACTCTTGTCTGAGTTAAAGGGTTAGTTCACCCAAAAATGAAAATTCTGTCAGAAATCACTCACCCTCATGTTGTTCCAACCCCGTAAGACTTTCGTTCATCTTCGGAACACAAATTAAGACATTTTTGATGAAATCTGAGAGTTGGGTCACTCCTTCATAGGCTTCTCTGGGATTGAAACTTGCAAACCCAGAAAGTTAGAAAAAGACATAATGAAAATAGTCCAAGTGACTACAGTGGCTCAACCATAAGTTTATCAAGCGACGAGAATATTTTTTGTGCCA
>FLSR01004877.1:16840562-16900470 GCA_900092035.1 Leuciscus waleckii
CTTCAAACTTCACTTCTGTGTTGTATGTCACACGCATCACACACATGACCAGCGTCGGCCAATAGTGAGCCTACATGGTGACGTACAACCCAGACGCGCTGCGCTGTTAGGCCCACACAGAAGAAAATGAATGCTGAATAAAGTCGTTATTTTTGTTTTTTGTTTTTGCGCGCAAAAAGTATTCTCGTCGCTTGATAAACTTGTGGTTGATCCACGTCACGTAGACTATTTTAACGATGTCTTTAATAACTTTTCTGTTATTAAAGACTGTTATGAATTCAAGTTTCGATCCCATAGAAGCCTATGGAGGAGTGATCCAGCTCTCAGATTTCATAAAAAATATCTTAATTTGTGTTCCGAAGATGAACGGAAGCCTTACGGGGTTGGAACAACATGAGGGTGAGTGATTACTGACATAATTTTAATTTTTGGGTGAACTATCCCTTTAATTGTGATCACTTGTTTATGTAGGCTATTATGTATAGCAAATGATGCTGGAATTTTAGACCCCCCCCCAAAAAAAAGAACAACTTCGCACAAGGCGGTTAAACATACAAACCCAATGTATATGATACGTAGGCTACTTTTGACTAAACACCTTATTGCTGAGACCGTGTGACAACTAGCCCCGGTGTGTTCCGGTGTGTCAGCAGTGTGGCGGCAGCGGTCGCTCATCGCTCAGAGACTCAAACTCAGGATCTGCCTCAGTAAAGTCTCATGCTGCTCATGATCAGGTGCGGGCGATGCGAACTGTAGTTTTACTCCATGATTTCACCGAAGATGGTCGCGACACACTCCTCCAGCCACCCGTCCTCTTCTGCTGAGTGGATCATCTGTCTGGATAAGAGGTAGCTATCATCGTTTACCCGACACAAACTTCATGGTGTTCTTCTGATCGACCTGCAGCAATCTTTTACACATCAGTGCCTCATAGAAAACACATTTGATTTGTTAAACCATATTAGAATATAAGTTTAATGTCATATGTCAAATGCGATTGTCAGTGTAATTGATGTAGATGCTGCATTTCATTCTCAGCGCGACTGATTTTAGATGTCAGATGGATTCATTGCAAGCTTCACGTCTGTGTGGATGTGTGTGTGAGTGTAGTTTGTAAAGGGTTGTTTGTTTGTCTCCTGGAAGAGGTCACCAGTGCGCAGTGCTTGTGTTACTGCAGACGCTTTCTGCTGTGTAACAGAGACGAAACTTCACCCTCATGTCATGCCAAACCCTGCTGTATTCATTTATATCTTCAGAGGAACACAAAAGGAGAGGTTTAGCAGAATGTCCAGGGTGCTCTTGATGCAGTAAATAATAATTAATGTGATTTGGTGGCGTCTTACCAGCATTGATCTGGAGGGAAATAACTTAAATCATCCGAAGCATTGCAAATGACATTCAACTGAAAGATGACAAAGAAATATACAACTATAGATTTATAGATGTTGCAATAGCAACCACTTATTTTACATTTGTTGCAAAGTAAATATTTATGCAAATTTGTCAGGAGCATGGGTAACACTTTACAATCATAAGTTAACAGTTAATTACCTTAGTTAACATGAACTAAGAATGAACAATACTTCTACAGCATTTACTAATCTTAGTTAATGTTCATTTCAACATTTACTGATATTTTATTAAAATCAGAAGTTGTATTTGTTATCATTAGTTAATGACTAAAATGAACAGCTGGATTTTTATTAACTAACATTAACAAATATGAATAAATATTGTAACAAAAATGTATTGATCATTGTTAGTTCATGTTAATACATTAACTAATGTTTGCAAATGAGACCTTATTGTAAAGTGTTACCGGAGTATGCTTTGTGTTTCTGTATCCGGTGACCTAGTTTTCTAGTCTGTCATCCTCATTCAGTTCACCTGTTAATCAATTATCTCATTAGTCTGCTCATTAGTTCTAGTATTTATACTCCCTGTTTTTGTTCAATCCTTTGTCCTGTCTCATCTACGATTGAGGGTACGTTTACACGACGATGATAAGCTTAAAACGGAGAAGGTTGTCCTTCGAGTTTCCCGCACACAGACGACATCATTGTCAAAACGATCCACATTCACGCAGATCTGCGAAAAAGACTAAAAACGCTGTATTCTGCTGCCAGGCCAGTAGATGGCGATGAAACACAAACACTATAGACTGAACACATAATACGCTGTGCATGTCATCGTTTTCAGAGATTCGCGTTTTTGTTGTTTACACGGAAAGCGTTTTCAGAAATTTCCACTTTGAAACCTGTTTTCAAAACTTTGCGTTTTCAGGCACCCAAAACGCCATTTTCGTGTAAATGAACGGCCAAAACTCATAAAAAGTTTTACTTTGTTAGTTGAAAACGGTGTCGTATAAACAGCCCCTTAATAATTCCCTGAGTTGGATTTAGTTTAAACTGTTTTCTTGGACTATTCCTGTTGTGGGCTTCGTTCAGCACAGCGACCCATGACTATAATCTGCAATAACCATTAAATTTAGCGCACCATTAATGACGTGACAGAATCAGTCTCCCTATGCTCAAACTACTAATATAGTATACACATATTTAGGTATTCGCAGTGCTTCATGGGAGTGGGTTGGCCCTAAACAAATTTTTTTAATGTGATTTGCTAGTTTCGATTCTCTGATTCTGTTTGTTAAACCAGTTATTTAAGACTTCTTTTACACAAATAAACACAAATAAAGATTTTTTAATATTCTTTCATAATTTTATCCATCCATTAAAAGTTTCCTAGCAACCAATATTTCCAAGCTTCAAAAAGTACAAAAAAACATTGTAAAAGTAATCGATATGAATCGAGCGGTTTAATCCAAGCCCTCTGAAGAGACAGTGACAAACACACATACATAGAGCACATCAAATATGACATACGGAAGTTCAGATGTGCTGAACTTTAGTGAGTCTATGGACTCTGCCCATGATAGCCTAGAAACAGGACATCTAGTATATATCCAACATTATAAAGCAGTTAACAAACATTATAGTCTCGTTATCAAACACGGAGCAGAGATTTGTGTGTAATGTGTTTATGACACACTCTAATGGGCTCCGACCGGCTCTTCCTGCAATGAATGGCTCCATCTTGCTTTAGATCAATATTTACACGTCTAAAGCAGATGGACACATGCCCACTGAAATTAGGAAATATGCCAGCACTCAACTCTCCATTCCTGTCTTTATCCTGACTTGTTTTGATGGAGAGAGAGATGCGTAACAGCAATGTCCAGATGTGTTGAGTGGAGCTGTCTTTGATTTTCACTGCAGTGGTTTCCCCTCTGACTCAGACGACAACAGATTGATTGCTGTTTGAATTATATGAATGGCATAAATTTAACTATTGAGGCTGAAAGTATAGTTGAGTGTTTAACCGTTTCAAGCGAGACTGTTTTAAAATGCAAATCCTGAGTAAAAGATTGAGAATAAGGCGAGGAAGTCTGTTCCTTTACAGTACTTACAGTGTACTTGCCTATAAGTACTGGGTAATATAAGGTAACTACATGGGTTAAGGTTAGGTTTAGGTGTAGGTTCAGAGTTAGTTATTACCCAGTTATTGCAATTACTATAATAAGTACATAGTTTGTACATGGGGAACAGGACTGTAAAATAAAGAGCCACCACAATTTTTGTGTAAAATTACAGTATATTTCAGGTTAATAATTGTATTACTTTCACAGTAGGACTTCTCCTATATCTAACTGCTCTTTCTGATTTCTAGTAAAATCTACTGGCAATTTCTGTCAAGTTTTTGCATTTGTACTGTAAAATAGCTTGGTTTAACTGTGAGTTTACAGTGTTGCAAAAGAAAACCCGCCACAAAATACTGTAAACAAACAGCATCATACTGTAGTTCTGCAGTGCATATGTACAATGAAGGCACCCAGCATGCAGTGCGGCATGAATAGGTTATGCTGTGGAGTTATTTGATATGTGTTGGCTTTATCTGTGCTGTTGAACTTATTCTTGGCTCACTTTTTAGCACTTTGTGTTATTATTTTAAAATGTCAGTTTATGTTGCAAGTGTTTTTATTATTTGTTGAGTGGCACCAGTGTTGTTTTGTATGTGGAATATTGATGTCTGTGCATCATTAGGTGATGCTTATTAGAAGAAAAAAAATTGCGTCACTATTGTGAAATACAAACAGTTACGAAATTTGAAATAATTTATTAGAAAAATAGAATCTTCATATTCATACTAAAATAGTTTGACTACTTAAAATCAGCCAATTAGCCAATTCATTTCATGTTCTAGCTTGTCTGAACATGGCTTGATCACAAATTTGAATTCCCATAATGTTGACTTCAAAATTACAGTGGTAAACAATAAAATTTCTTAAAGTGGCATGGTTAAATATAACTTTATAATGTGAATTCACAGTAAAACAAGAGCAGTAAATTACTGTGATATTGTATCATCATTCTGCTATTGTTTCAAAGTAATTTATAATAAAATTACCCAGCATGACCATTTCATACTAAATGTTTGAGTACAGTAATTTTTTTTGTAAAATAATACTCTTTGATCCTGTAAATTCCTGGCAATTTTGTAATTTAATTACAGTTACTACTGATGTAATTGCATTGAATACTGTATAGAACAATTTCATATAAAACAATAGTGGATTTAACATCAGTAATCTTACTACACTGTTAAAGATTTTGAATGTTGATGTTTTGAATGTTCAGAGAACATTCAGAAATAACGTTTTCATAACTTAATTATTTTTAGCAAACATTCAGAACATGTATTTTGGGTTAGGAGAGAATCTGAATTAAAACTGTGTTGTTCCGATGAAAACTCTGGGTAAAACGTGTTTTTTTGGTTTTGATGTAGAACTGTTTGCATAGTAAATGGATTTTTAGTCCCTGTTAAACACGCACAGACACACACTCACATACGTAGCTTATTGTTTGCACAGGTGTGTCTGACCTTTAAGTGGACATGTGCTTTTTAGTAGAAAAAAATGGACATCTAATTTTAAGCTTAGACTAACCTTATATTTAAAATATTTCGCTTGAAATTAAATTTAGTTTCAGCTTCAGTCTGTTCAATGACTGTCAGATTACGCCACTGCAGTTGTGTGCGCACTATGGTGACAGAAAAACAGCAGTAACGAGTGGAGGAAGATACCCTTTGAAGCTAGAAGCAGAAGTTTATGGTTGCAAGCCATTAAACAAACAGTCTGGACTGATAAAACGACTGATGCGACGATTATCCTACTGCTAAAGCATGATTTGATGTAAAAAATAGATCTAAATAAATATTACAGAATATTCACATATGCAGTTCACAGAGGACATACAGTACTGTATCAGCCCCACAGTCACAGAATGATATAATATTTAATCATAACATTTTACATATAAAACATTTAAACCTATTTACGTTTTATTTATTATTATAATAAATGTTTCTTGATTATCAAATCAGCATATTAGAATGATTTCTGAAGGATCATGTGACACTGAAGACAGGAGTAATGATGCTGAAAAACCAGCTTTGATCACTGTAATAAATTACATTTTACAACATATTACAATAGAAACCAGTTATTTTAAATTGTAATAATATTTCACAATAGTTTTGATTAAATAAATGCAGCCCTGGTGAGCACAAGACACATTTCAAAAACATTAACATAAACTTATTTGTCTGATTATGATTGTAACATTCAGGCTATGGAAGATGATCTATTAGCAGCAAAAACTTTATTTATAAACACTAAAGCAAGTAATCCAAAACAAAGAATCATAAAACAGTGTGCACATTCAGCATCAGACAAAAAAAAAACAACAACCTTAGACTCTATATAAACATGAACTAATGATCTTAATGAGGAGCAGGTGGGTGAAATCAAAAACACAATAAGTAAGTAGGACAACCAATGAAAACATGAGAAGGAAATAAAGGAAACAACGACAAAAAAACCTCCAAAAGTCCATAAAAACTAAATTTAAAAAACAACTGAACGTGACATTACTCCCTTCTTCTCTCTCACTCTGACACCTACACAGGACCACAGATGATGAGGTATTGGCAGGACTAATAGCAGAAGAGATCATGGGGAAGCCGGCAGTGGATGAGACCACTGGGGAGCCGGCAGAGCCCAGAGCGAACCAGAAGCCAGTCAGGAGGATGGTGACCCATGAAGGAACCAATAGAGGGAGCCAGGGTGGGGTCATAATCCTGACTGACTGAGGGGACGCTGAGAGTTGGGGAGACCCAGGCGAAGTCTGATGGACCGAGAGATGAGGGACACCGGAAGATCTGGAGACCAAGGCGAAGCCACGGTGACAAGTGACCAAGGTGGAGCCAGGGTGCCGAAGGACTGAGTGGGAGTGAGGACTGAGGTTGAGCTGAATGGAAGGAGGAACCCAACAAAGTCAAAGTGGTGGAGGACCAAGGTGCATCTGAAGACCTAGAAGTCCATGGTAGAGGTAGAGCAACGACTGACCAAGGTGGACCCGGAGGGATAAGGGAGCCTGGTAAAGCCAGAAGGACGACAGTCCCAGGTGGAGCTGAGGGAGTGAGGAGCCAAAGTGGAGCCGACTGATCAACAGAGCAAGTTGGAGTAGTGGGGTCGGAAGCTCGGGGCAGAGCCAGGGAATCCATACACCAAGGAGGAGCTGGGGACCGGGTGGTCCGAGGCATAGCAGCTTGGCTGGGCTGCGTAGGCGGAGGAGCCAAGGAGCCAAACGAGACCAGCAGAGCTGACACAGAGGAATTGGAATGCTTACTTGGAGGAGGAGGGAGTGGGAGGCTGAACGGGACTTCAGTGACGAAGGAGATTTGGAGCTGGGCGGAACCAGTGGTGGCGTAGAATACTTGGAACTGGGGGGATCCAGATGCGACAAAGAAGACTTTAGGGCTGGGCGGGGCCGGTGAAGATGAAGGAGAAGCTGAAGAACTCTTGGGGCTGGGTGAAACCAGCGGAAAAAGAAGGGCATGGACACAGGGAATCATCAGTCATCAGGAAATCAATCACTCAAGAAAGAGGTAGTCTAAACTCAGATTCTGGAGGATGGGGGCGACCACAAACTTCTTCATCCAGCTCCACCAAAACTCCCACAGGGACGGATGTAGGAACCGGCTCACACATGGTCAGACTGGGCAGCAGTCTTTGTCTCCGGAATGGACGAGGATTCGTTTTGGGCATAGGCTCTGGCATTGGGTCTGTGGTGGACTCAGGCTCATTATCCGTGGTTGGTTTGGGCTCTGGATCTGGGTCCATGGTAGTTGTGAGCAAGGAAATGGAATGGAAATGTTGGTGCTGTATCATTTTATAGTCCTTTCTGTGGTCTGGTGTTCTGTAAGGTTCGGGCTGAGGAAGAAGACAAGGCAAGCGTAGTGGATCAATTGGCAGCAAAAACTTCCAAAAGGAAGAATCAACAAAACAGTGTGCTAAAGCACATTCAATATCAGACAAAGAACAACTGAAACTGAGGACTCTAGGAACTAATTATCTAAATGAGGAACAGGTTGGTGTGTGTGTGTGTATATATATATATATATATATATATATATATATTATTATATTCTTTTTATCTCTGCACAAGCTTTAAAAACGCAAACCTGTGAAAATGCTGACGGCGTGCACATGCGTATTACGTGTTTAGTCTATAGGTATACGTGTTTGAATTTATATGTGCGCAGGCGTGTAGTCCTTCTTTACAAATTGACCTCACCAAATTACTTGTCTGGCCTTAAAAATGTATAATACAGAATTATTTATTGCTTCCGAGTAGCCATGTGAACCGGAACTGTTTTGACAACGTTTTATCTTTACAGAGGTAAGGGAAGGGAAGGGGGTCTTCACAGGGGAGAGAATAGTTGACATTTCAGGACGGCGTTGTCGTCGTGTCCAGGTGAAGGTCCTTCATCAGATCTGGATACGGCCTGGATCCGGCGGACTGCAGTAAACCTCGGGATAAACAGAGAGACTAATATTAGCGTAGACGCCATTCTTCTTATGATGTAACGAGTACATCAGGATTCATGGGGAGTGTTCCCGGTTCCGGGTGACCTAATCTATGCAGCCTAACATTGAATTATAGAAGTTTATAATGTGTTATGTGTATGCTAGGTCAAAGAGATGTGTTTTTAGTGAACTGACAGAGTGTGTCTGCTTCCCGGACAATATTAGGAAGATTGTTCCAGAGTTTTGGTGCTAAATAGGAAAAGGATCTACCGCCAGCAGTCGATTTTGATATTCTAGGTATTATCAACTGGCCATAATTTTGAGATCGTAATAGACGTGAAGGACTATAATGCGTTAAGAGCTCGCTCAAGTACTGCAGACTAAACCATTTAGTGCTTTGTAAGTAATCAGCAATATTTTTAAATTTATACGATGTTTAATAGGGAGCCAATGCAGTGTTGATAGAACCGGGCTAATATTGTCATACTTCCTGGTCTGGTAAGAACTCGAGCTGCTGCGTTTTGCACCAGCTGTAGTTTATTTATTAAGCGTGCAGGGCAACCACCCAGTAGAGCATTACAATAATCTAGCCTTGAGGTCATGAACGCATGAAATAATTGTTCCGCATTTGTCAATGAGAGCATATTACGTCATTTAGATATATTTTTAAGATGAAAGAATGTGGTTTTACAGATACTAGAATCGTGACTTTCAAATGAAAGATTGGTATCAAAGAGCACACCCAGGTTCCTAACCGACGACGAAGACTTAACAGAGCAGCCATCAAGTGTTAGACAGTATTCTAGGTTATTACGTGAGAGTCCAATAATTAGAATCTCTGTTTTTTCAAAATTAAGCAGTAGGAAATTACTAGTCATCCAGTTTTTTATATCAGCATGAATTCCATTAATTTTGTGAACTGGTAAGTTTCGTCAGGGCGTGAAGAAATATAGAGCTGAGTATCATCAGCATAACAGTGAAAACTAATGCCATGCTTCCTAATGATATCTCCTAAGGGTAGCATGGACAGAGTGAACAGCAACGGTCCTAGTACTGAACCTTGTGGTACACCATACTGAACTTGTGATCGATAAGACATCTCTTCATTTACTGCTACAAACTGATAACGGTCAGATAAGTATGATTTAAACCATGCCAATGCAATTCCACAAATACCAACATCATTTTCGAGTCTATTTAAAAGAATGTTGTGGTCAATAGTATCAAATGCAGCACTAAGATCGAGTAACACCAATAGAGAGATACAACCACGATCGTATGATAAGAGCAAATCATTTGTAACTCTAATGAGAGCTGTCTCAGTACTATGGTACGGTCTAAATCCTAACTGGAAATCCTCGTAGATATCATTTCTTTCTAAAAAGGAAGATAGTTGTGAGGAAATGTATTTTCTAGTATCTTTGACAGTCAATCAAACAATAATTAAATATTACAACCAGAAAACATGCTTAGCAACCATGACAAACAAGGAAACACAGGAAACAATGAGAAACAAACTAAAAGTACATGAAAACAAAACCAAAACATGACAATGATATTAGGACAGTTGTATCAAGTTGACAGAAGAATTCTACAAATTATTTTTAATTTTTTTAATAATAAATAAATAATAAATAAAAAATAATAAATAAAAAATGATTCTCATTATAGAAGGTGTATTCAAGTCACTATGTATTAATTGTATTTTTAGGGTATGTTTTAATAAATTAATAAATAGGACAAGAAAATCTGCATCACGTTGTTGACCAATACATCAAAACAAACGCTGTTTGAAATTATGACTTTATGAATTCATGTCAGTCGTAAAAGTTCTCGCTATGCAAGACTGATCATGTTGTTGTCACTTTGATCTGAGTGAAACCTAGAGATTCGGTCACACAAACTTGTACCTCTTTATTTGCAAGACATGCTATGACTGCAGTGTTATGCTTGACTTGCGTGTGTGAAAGACATGTGTGTGTGTGTGTGTGTGTGTGTGTGTGTGTGTGTGTGTGTGTGAGGTGTTAATTAGCCGGTACTGTCAATATCTCATTACTCTATGCTGCTTAAACCTTAAGCATTCACATGTGATCGATCTCAGTGCCATTCTGATGACATGTTAGTTACTAACAGTACCTACACTGTATCGGCCAACATTCAACCTGCTCTGTCAGCACTAGCATTAGTCATCAAAATCCCATATCACTCCACCTCTAGCTTTGTGTCACATATACATCATGATTTGTGTGATATTGTGTTTCTCACTGATTTGTGAGCAGTCCATGAATAATGTTCATTCTCTCTCTGAGCTGGTGCTGAATAAATCAGGCCTGCTATATTGCAGGTCTTGAACGGCTTCAGGCGACAGCAGCAGTCAGAAGTCCCTTAAACATTTATAAACCCAGTCTCAAATATTGATAGGTTATTTAGCTCACTGTATTGGCACATATTTTTGGATGTGCTCTGGTTTTTGTTCATGATCAGAACTTAAAAGGTGTTGTTAGCACACAGACCAGCTCCACCAGAGTGTCGAATTAAAAAATAATGGACTTTTTTTAATGTACTGATCAGTTTTGAGATTTTGGATATAGCTTTTCATAATGTTTTTGTTCAGACTAGTGGAAAGAAAACATTCAAAATACATGTTTACTTTATTGTACTTTATCTATTTCCGTCTGTAGATTTGAATTGCATTTCTTTAAAGGGTTGGTTGATTATGATTTCCCTTTTCTAACTTTAGTTAGTCTGTAATGTTGCTGTTTGAGCATAAACAACATCTGCAAAGTTACAACGCTCAAAGTTCAAAGCAAAGGGAGATATATTTTTTTAAAGAAATTGCTTTTCGAGGACTACAACAAACGGCTGGTAGGGACTACACAACATTCCTCCTGGGTTAGTGACATCACCAACCCTAAAATTTACATAAACCCCGCCCCTGGAATGTGATTTATAGATTATCATGACAGAATATGCTAACCAATGACTAGGAGATATCTACACATAAGCTACATAAATTCATCAACTAACCATTCAGAAATGTTGTCTACATGTCGTCACTTCTTCTTGAGTCTCTCCATCTTTCTGACTCTGGTCTGAACATAAAAGGCTAAAAGTTTTTGAAATTCAGTGCATGTCTGTGTGAGGAAATCGAAGCTGCTAAGGACATGAGCTCTTGAAGCTCCGCCCTCTGTGCCGGGAGCACTAGCTCATTTGCATTTAAAAGGGATCGATCTCTGTGCGTTTTTGCTCCCCCTCAAAAAGTGACAATTTTAACATGCTATATAAAAATATCTGTGGGGTATTTTGAGCTAAAACGTCACATACACACAGATTTATTTTACATCTTGTGAAAAGGGCATTATACCACCCCTTTAAAGGCCGTTTTCTTAAATTCGTTTTTTTCTTTTCTTCTCCTGGTGCATGGGACCTTTTAATTTTTGGTAGAGATTCCTGTAATTTGATTTGTGTGTGTTGTCAGTCGAGAGGAGCGTTCGGGGGAGGATGTGGACATTATCTTGGCCCGTCTGAAAAGTGTGAAGGCCTTTGAGAAGTTCCACCCTGCTCTCCTTCAGCAGATCTGTCTGTGTGGCTTCTATGAATGTCTGGAGAAAGGCATAACATGTGAGTCAAACACACACACACACACACACACATATACATACATGGTATAAAATATTTTTTTGTTGACAGAATTACTTCGATTTAACTTGAAAAGTCAAATACTGTAAGGTTGCATTCTGACTGAGACTGGTGTTACAAGATGATCTCTCAAATAGAGCACTAACTCCTCTGTTTGTTTATGTGTGTGTGTGTGTGTGTGTGTGTGTGTGTGTGTGTGTGTGTGTGTTTGTGTGTTAGTATACAGGCAGGGTGACATCGGCACTAACTGGTACACTGTCCTGTCTGGTTCTCTGGATGTCAAAGTCTCAGAAACAGCAAACCATCAGGTACAATATCACTCAGTTCTGTTTTTAAATGATAGAGAACAGAGCTCATCCTTTCTCTAAACTTTCAAAGAAATGTAACCCTGTCATTTACATGCATCATTTACCCGTGGCAGTGAGACACATCACCAAATAGTAATTAAGCTTGTCACTACATCAAATTGTTATAAACTGAACAAAAACCTCACAGGTTTCCAAATAACCACATAACAAATAATAAGTATTAATGAATTATACAACTACTATAAGTTAAGTATATTCAACTTCACCCGGATACATACAGTACACTCACGTGAAGCAATAAACAGCAAATCTCAGCTTCATAATTGTTTATATCGTAGCAAATTTAACTATATTATGGCACAGCTCTATATATAATGTTGGATATACAGTAAACTATCACAAACGGTTTGCAATAATTGCACGACAATAGAGAATTCTTTAAGTCTTTAATCACAAGTCTAAACTTAGAAACACGAAGGAGAACATAGGAATATGGAAGTAAAATAATGACAAATGTTTTTAAACAAAAAAGCTTGTTGAATTGCATTACTTGAAAAAATTAGGCATTGCATTAAAATTAGGCAATGCATTTTAATGCATTGTATTTTTAGGACTTGCATTTTTATTGTGAATATTTCAAGCTGTGAATATTTCAATTCAAAACATTTCACACACCTTTTCATTATTAAAAATTAAATAATCCATATTGACCTTTCAGTTTCTCTTCCAAAATATTCACTCTTTTTAAAAATACAACCTATAATATTCGACAGGCAATTTCCGGTCCATTTTATTTCGTTTCCACAAATTCAGTGGTTCAAATTCGACAGAAAATTCAACATTTGACATCCGGGAATGGCAGGAATAGCAGTAGATTACCGATTAATAATCTCCATAGCTGTTTGTCGACCTCACCAGCAGGGGGTGCAAGAGGCTGTTGACGAAGAAAACTATAGAGCAACAGAGTCATTCAGTCATTCATAAAAACAAATTTACAGAAATGGAGCAAATGGTAAGTATTTGTGATGATTATAGGGCCAGTATATATATATATATACATATATATATATATATGGAAAAGCTGATAAAGACACAAAAGCTGTGTTTACATCTAAGTCTTCACAGTTAGTTTTGCACATGTAAGCAACTTTCTCTACCGTTAACGAGATTATAATGTTATTCCCCGATGCTGATGTACAGATCAAACGTTAATTCTGAGGTAGACATATATTTCTCTCGGTTGTTCAGTTTTCTTAGCTTTATATTGCGGTCAGGACACTTAACACTTGCTGGAATAATACAGTGAAATAAAAGACCAAACTCGCACCTTATTAGGGATGTAAGCTATACCAGATATAGGAACAGGCAAGCGGACTCAGAATATGAACGTAACGCACAAAGTTTCACGCTGAGCGATTCCCAGTGAAATACTTGCATTAAGCTGGCTTGACACTCAATAGTCGCACATTTAGTCTCTAAAGTTACATATGACATTGGTACACATGTTTCTAACTTCAATATAATTTGAAGAGAATGACTTGCATCATAAAACCAACTGTAAATTGTTCATGTAGGTGTCAGGCATGATGCACACTTTTTAGTTGATATTAAAATAAATATGAGAGCATGCGGTAGGCCTAGTGAAAAATAGCAATATTTACACATGATTTGACAGTTTACTTTATTAAATATCAAAAATCTATAAGGTGTGCATCATGCCTGGCACCTACATGAACTCTTTAATTGGTTTTATGACTGTAAGTCATTCTCTTCAAATGCTATTGAAGTTATATATAACCGGAGAAGAGAACAGGTGTGAAACTCAGTTAGTAACAATGGCAGGGATCACAGGCAAACAGGAACAGAACAAAAACAAACAAAGGGCACATTTACACAACAATGATGTATTAAAAATGAAAGAGTTTTTCTTTTGCATTTTTCATGTACAGACGACAAAGCTGTCAAAACTAGCCCAGTTCACATGGATCCGCGAAAACAACAAAAAACGCTATATTCTGCTGCCAGGCCAGTAGATGGCGATATCACTTTGTAAAAAACACTACTCGCCTATAGGCTGTCACCGTTTTCACAAATTTGTGTTTTCGTTGTTTACATAGAGACAATAATAGTTTAGATATAGTTTTTAAAAACATGCAGTTTGAAACCCGTTATCAAAAGTTTGCGTTTTCATGCCCATAAACGGCATTATCGTGAAATTAACGTTTTTAGTTGAAAATGATATGAACTAACAGAACTAAACATAACCCTGACACATACATACAATACACTCACGTAAAGTATATATATATATATATATTCCCTGGTCGTCATATAAATTTAGATACAAAACTATATCCAACTTTATCCGTGAACTCACATAAAGCAAAATGTACTATATAGCCAATCCCAACTGCTTGATTGTGTATATATCATCGCAAAAAGTAAAGTATATTATCTCCAAGCTCTAATCTGCTAAATGCAATGATAAGGCATAAACATTTAAAAATGTAAACGTTAACATCATGGAAAGCTGCTTTGAAACAGTTTGTATTGTGAAAAGTGCTAACAAATAAACTTGACTTGATAATAGAACATATGCTTGCTCATGTGTCCACTAGTTTAATCATCATGGATAAACAGAAACTTTTGTAATTCACACAACTGTAATATATCACATTAACATGCCTCCTTAGACTTATATATTTAGATACAAAACAATTATGATAGAATATTTACAGTTCGTCACTGCATTAACTGGCCAAATTCTGTTCTAGTTGTTGTATGTCCTTCAGTTGTTCCGCTTTTTTGTGTTTGTGTCGTGACTCGTGAGCTAAACTAAAGCAAAGCTTACTTGGAAATAAATTTGTGGAGCTGCAGTATCAGTGTGTGGACAATATATTTCTTTGTTCAAAAGCAAAAAAACAAACAAAAAAAATTATGGATTCTCAAAGGTGTTTCAGTTGTTAGGTAGAATCTGAATCGGATCCAGAATCGTTAAACTCTCCCACAGTGAACAGTATTATGAACGTACATTATTCAGCTGCTCACAGTGGAAGTGCTCTATTGAGTGCAGCTCTTATTATAGACTGCAGGAGAAAACTAGAGCAACTCCTAACAGATCTGCGTCTTACAAACCTGTGGGACAAATGAGCTGACCTCTCTCTTTCTCTGTGTGTGTTGAGTCTTTGAGATAGGCCTGAATCTAAGTGGAGGTACAACAGACTCTCAGTCAGGAACATCTCAGATGAACCTCTCCTCTTATCTCTTCCTCTTTGCTCTGACCCGTGTTCTCCCTCATGTTAAGGATGCTGTCACCATCTGTACATTGGGCATCGGCACAGCTTTCGGGGAGTCCATTCTGGACAACACGCCACGGCACGCCACCATCGTCACTCGGGAGTTCAGTGAACTACTGCGGATTGAGCAGAGGGAGTTTAGGACCCTGTGGGAGGTATGCCAGTCTACCCACAATATATACCAGTGACATAATCATATTGGAGAGTTTGATGTATCTGCATTTTATTTACATTCACGTATTCCACGGTTTAGTTGAGAAGGAAAACCTTTAGAAGAGTTATTTTGTCTTTTCTCTATAAGTAAGTTGATTTACACCGCCAGATTACCACCTGTTTGAAAAATAACTACACTTTAGCATAGTTTTAAAAATAATATACTTTAAAAGAATATACTTAGGCTAAGTGCAAACTCAATGCATGCTAATTGCAATTAAGTGAGATTTTTATTTATTTATATTAAATGCAATTAGTTTACCAATTAAAATACCTTAGAGTGTTTTTGACCCATTTAATATTAGGACATAAGTACATCTTTATATATAATTTCATAATTCTTTTGTCTATTTGTAATTACGCAAGTTGCAATACAATAGTACGTTTAAAATATATTAACTTTAAATGTAATATTGAATAACACACTACAGTTAAAATTATAATCAAGTACTTCACATGCGCTTTAGTATGTTAGTCAACACATCAAAATAAGTGCACTTCTATAAAGCATGACGGATTAAAACATTCTGATGTAACACTTTAAATTTAACATTAGTGCACTTTTTTTTTTAAATGTGCTGAAGTGTGTAAAGAAACTGATGAAAGCGTACTCTTGTGCTGAAGTGTTAAAGAAACTGATGAAAGCGTACTCTCTTTAAATACACTTACTGTATGTGGCCTTTTATTTCATTAATATTATATTATTAGTATTAGTACTAGTACTTTTAAGATGTGTACTATTTGTACTACAAGTGCACTTTCACTACAATTAAGCTCACTTATTTTTCACAAAGGCAGCCACAGAAAAAGAACAAGCCACAAGAACAACGTGAAGTCAATAAGAAATGTTGTTCCCAACACATTATACTTTTGTAATGCAGTTCTTCAGTTGAACAGGATATTGAACGGGAATATTTAGAATGAGCCTTGATTATATTCATCTAGAATTAATTAGATTCTGTTGGATGGAATTGTGTTGTCAGATGTTTCACTTCATACAAAATTGTGCATGTGTGTCCTGAATCCACCCTGGCTCACCCGTGTTTGACTTTACAACAGCGGCGGTTACTTAAGCACGCTTTTCAAGGCAGGTCCTCTATCTATGTTCTTTCAAGGCAGGTTCTCTTAGTCTGTTAAAAAAAAAAAAAAAAAAAAAAGGTCATTATTATGTTAATGCAATCATTTTGCAGATGCAAATGGGTGTTTTTTGTGTTTTTCTTAAAATAAAAGTTAAATTTTGCTGCATGTCACATTATTTATGACTTATCAGAGCTGTTGAAACTGGAGTCACACTTGAATCCATTCAGCATGCTTCTGTTTTCAAATAATCCACAGATAATATGAAATCAACAGGTGAACAAGTATCTTGAATGAAGACCATGTGCATTTAATGTTAATATCCAGCTGTTTACTCTAACAATTAATAGAAATTTACAGAGGAAATCCCGCTAAATGTTTTCTGAGTTTGATAAAACTCCTTGCACTGACTGCTAAAGTTCATCTAGTGGTCATGAAGACCGTCCAAACAGACAAGCTTTATACATATACTTTTTTTATTTAATAGATAAAACATCACAGAATCATGCTTCTCAGTGCAGTGATTTGATTGGCTATTTGGGCTGTCACTCATTCATCTGTCCTAAGGTCAATTTCCAGACTGGGACAACTTCTAAAAAAAAAAAAGGTATTTTATTTTTTATTTTTTTAGCTGCTTTATCACATTTGGCCAGCAGGGGGCGGTGGAAGTATAAGAAATGTAGTTTTTTCTCTGATCATGATATTTTGAAGTCATCCTCTAAGTGCAGTGGTTCTCCCAAGGGGCAGAGCACAGTTTTAAGGGCCACAAGAGGGTTTAAAACAAGCTTTAAAATAAGCTAAAACTGTGAAAAATCAAAGATGTTAAAAAAAAAAAAAAAAAAAAATTCAGTTTTAAACCGTAATAAATCCCACAAATTCAGTCTTAATCCGTAATCAATCACAGCCCACTAGAAAAGTGTAATGCATTACTTATAAAGAACTCTGAAAAACATTTTGCTCTTGACACTTCTGGAACATAAATATTTGAATTGTAATATATCGCCACTCCTAGTTGGTTGATAAAAGGAGCTTTGTTGTTACAGTAGACGTACCAGAAATATCTCAGTCTATGGCTTTGAATGGTGTCATGGATGATGGGGAGCCTTGGAGTCAAAAAGGTTGAGAACATTGTCTCTATGTGTCATAGAAACACATCATTTACTTAATTCCCAGAACTCATACTGAAGGAATTTTCTATCACTCACTTCCCCATAAGCACAACAGAAGAAGAATAGAGCTTTTCTATCTTTGCCAGAAGAGACGGCAGTGCTTCTGCTCTTTAGGGCCGTGAGTTTATTTCTGCCGTAGTCTTTCATTCTCTCATTTTGTTCTTTCTGGCCCGTGGGCGATCAGAAATTGTGTGCCTGATGGGAAGCTTTTACTGGAGCAGGTCGGAGAAGGACAGAGCAGCCTGGAGCTTTAGCAGAATGAGAGGAAGACACAGGGAAACAGGAGAAACAAACACAAATAGAGTGAAGGAAGAGAGACGGAGACTCAGAGTTTCCCCTGAGAGGGACTGTCCCATGCAGAGTGTGTGTGTGTGTGTGTGTGTGTGTGTGTTCTTGGGAACTGAGAGGACCAGCAGAAGATCTGTTCTATCTGATAAGTCCAAGGTGATTTCTTCTCTCATCATTTTTGTGTCTGACTGACTGATTTATGGTCAGATTTATTTGTAGCACTTTTCACGATATGCATCATTTCAGAGCAGCTTTACAGAAAGTCGTACTGTTACGTCTATGATTTCTCAGTGCTTTGGGTGATATGATGATATAAAACGATGATACGAGTGATTCTCCGGGTTCGGGTCTAGATTTATTGTATTTATAGCACATGTATCAGTGACATACGTCTGAGCGTTTAATTACGAGATTTAAGTGTCAGTTTTGTGCTAAGCAAGAGTAAGTGTTTCTCAAAAAAGTATGAATGAAAATAAGGCCTGATGAAAAAAATCTGAAAAGTGATGCAAGAACTAAATTAGAGATTTAGATTTTAGATTTAAGTTTTGTTGTAAGCAAAAGTCAATTTTGCATAAAGCATCAACGAAGATACGATTGTTAGTGAAAACTAGCCGGTTATTAAAAAGTCTGTTAAAAATTTAATTAAAAGTAAGAAATATGGCTAGCATTACTGTAACACAATGGTGTTCCTTACCGTGGTTTTAAATTACTACATTGTGGTAAAGATTGAAAGATTCAGGTCTAAACCAATCTATACATCACTTAAAAAAGGGAGCCGATCCTTAATAATATCATTTAGATCCTTAATAATATTTTGTCATGCTTTGAAGAAGTACACTTATTTTGAGGCGTTTGATGTCTAACATAAAGTACTATTGAGTAATTTTAACTGTAGTGAGTTATCCAGTTTTACATTTGAAGGTTATATATTTTAAATGTACTAAATAGCAGCAACATCATTACAAATGTGTAACTACAGTTATATTTAAAACATGACAGAAATCACATTAAAATATATTTTACTTTACCATAAATGCATCATTTTCATTTAATTTCTGTTTAAGCGTACTTCTTCTGCACAAGGGTAATGCTGAATACTGAACAGGTGTTGATATGCAAATGTGGGTGGTCATATGTTAATGAGCTCATGGCTGTGATGGTGTGTGTTGTTTTTGCAGTTTGGTTTCATTAAATCTTCAGAGTGGGAGGGTGTTTTTATTGTGAATGATAGAATAGATGTCTAGATTAAAAAACTATTTTATTACAAAACTTACTTTTACTTTTAAAAAATACTTTTGTTCATGATTTTAAAGTTGTATAGAGTCAAAACAAAATAGCGAATGACTTCTCAAATGATTTATGTCTCCTTTCCTTTGTACAATTATAGATTTTAATCACATGTCTGCTGGGAAAGAGAGGTGTGTTTTTTTTTGTATGGGTTTGTGTGTGTGAGTGTGTGTGTGTGTGTTGTGGTGTGCAGTGTAATGCTGGGTCACTGGGTGGGATGCAGAGAAAGCTGACTAACGGGAAATCAGAGAGACACTGAGTGTGTGTGTGTGTGTGTGTGTGTGTGTGTGTGTGTATATATATTTTGGGATGGGCAGGATGGCCATGTTCCCATCCCACCCACACCAGGTTACACACAAACACATATAAACACACAAAGGAGATTTAAAACAAAAGTTTCTACAATGTTTCTTTGTGCTTTTGAAATGTTTTAAATCTTGAGCTGACAATACCATCAACACATCACATTATCATTCATTTTATCATCATTAAACTTTATCTGAATGTGAAATAGATAATAAACTGATACGACAACACAGATTTGGTTTCCAAAACACTCATTTTTATGAAATATTTTGCATGAGAAAAGAAGAGTTAACAAAGAGCTGAAAACTAAAAAAACTAAATACAAATAAATAAAAAAACAGAGAAAAAGAACATGAGGGTCAGATATTAATCTATACATCAGTTACATTGTACAAAATTAAAGTCCTTACAAATTGAAGATTTTCTACTTGCTTTTTTATTTAGTTTAGATGTAATTGTATTAAGATGCATTTTAACTTTTTCAAAAACACAGGAAAAAATGGTTTGTTGTTGGTAAACTTACATTTATGGATACATTTTTTTTAAAGAAAATGAATTAAATTTATAATAAAGCAAGCATTATTTTTTACATGATTGCAAGACACATGAGAAGCAAGGTAAGCACATGACAAACAGGAAGCATACGAAGAGCATGAATTACAAAATAAAAGACATGAACACAAACAAAACCCAAAACCAACCGTGGCATTGCAATATATTTACTGTTTTAAAGCATACAATTACCATCATATTCAGAGATTCAGAAAACAATACAACTGGCATATTTTACGGGAAAAGATTATAATATATTTTTTTATACTAATTATATGTCAAATAATTCATTTTGAAAACCAATATGATGGCTGATACAACAGTTTTGGTCAATACCTAATGCATCCCTAATTTGAATATATTTCTCTATATAATTATATGTATAACGGCGTTATAAATAGTACCTGGTGTTCCTGTTTTGGCTGCTCATTGGCATTTAGAGGAAACTATATTCATAGATAAAAGAACGCTTTGGCAGAAACCAGCAGCACCTGTAAGTAACTCATTTCTATTTCAAAGCCTGAAGCTCTGCGCTGGGTAATTGTGATGTTTGCTTGAATGACAGTTGTCTCTTTTGAAGCAGCATGTCTCTGTGCCTTTATAGAGGGAAGCTGGCCTTTAATCTGAGGCAAACACAGATCCTATCACAGCGCAGACTCCGCCTGTCTCTGAATTAAACCCGAATCCAGACACAGCGTGTCCGTAGGAACCGCACAAATTGAATGTGGCTTTGCTGCTCCGATATTTCTATCCAAGGTTCGAGAATAAATTCACCCTAGAATATTTCCCCAAAACTTTTAAGATCAAGACGTTTGTGTGTCAGCATTTTGTTGTCAGTTGACGTTGTTGAAAGTTTATGGAAGGACTGTTAATGTGACCCGGGACTCATGAAGACTAGCATATACAGTATATACTTTATTTCGATGGTCCACTTTAGACATTCTACTAACTATAAGCAACTTTACAACTACATGTCAACTAACTCTCATTAGAGTATTAGTAGACTGTTAGGTTAGGGTTCGGGTTAGTAGAATAAGTTGACATGTAGTTGCAAAGGTACTTTGTACTTTAGTTAGTATAATAAATAAAGTGTTACCTGAGCACTTTACAGCATGGTTGTGTGTGTCTAGCTTAAGACTAATGGGCCAGAACAATGCTCTCTGTCAGTGGTTCTCCTGTGGTTACCCAACACAGCACCATTAGTAGCCTGGTTTCCAATACAGATTTGCGATATTTTCTAAATGTTGATAAAAAAAACTATTGCAAAATGACGGCGTTTCCATTAACCGATGTTATGCGACTAAAGCATATCATTTCCATTGCTTTTTGTAAAATATTCCTTTTTTCAAAGTGCCTGAGAAACCACCTCATGCGAGCGTAAGATCTTTTTTGCGATAGTATATGGGAGTTTTTAATGTTTCCAATGGGCGTATTTTCGATTCGCAATTTCAGTTAGCGCAATTTGAAGGGTAATGGAAACTCAGCTATTGTTTATTGTAAAAAAGTAAACGATACAATAAGAAATGCCATTAATATGGAATTACTATAAGATTAAATCCATTAACATTAGTTGCGTTGGGTATCATTAACTAACAGTGAACAATCATTTTATTGCCTGTGTTTTAGGGATAGGATCTATGTTAAAGGGATAGTTCACCCCAAAATTTTATTCTGTCATCAGAATTACTCCTAATTACTCGCCCACTTCTGCTGAACACAAAAAACTATATATTTTGAAGAATGTTGGTAACCAAACAGTTGATAGACCCCATTGATGTCCATAGTATGAAAAAAACACCATGGAAGTCACTGGTGTCAGGGTTGCCTGTGTTTGCTTGAGTTTGAGTTTGACTTTAGTTTTCACTGTTTCTAGATCTGTGTTCGTTAGTTACTATGGTTACTCATAGGTTAATTAGTGTTTGCACCGGATGTTCATTTAGTTCATTAGTTTGTTTCAGCACTCTAAAAATGGCTGGGTTAAAAACAACCAATTTGGCAACCCAGCGATGGGTAAATATTGGACAGAACACATGCTGGGTTAAAGTAACCCAACGCATTGGGTCACACATTTCTACCCAGCAGGTTGGATTGAACAATTTAACCCAAATTCTGCTTTTTTGACTAAATGCTTGGCAATTTTACCTAATTAATGGTTATTTTCATTTCCTTGCAGCAAATGCTATTTATATATTTCAGTAAGTTTTCTCTCAGGACAGAAGACAAATGGCCGTCACAAATCCAGTTTAATCAAGTTTGGCAAACCAGCAGTGGGTTACTTACTATAACCCAGCAGGCTGGGTAGTTTATGAGGGGGTGCATCATTTTTACTGTCAGTGAAATTTAACCCAGCAGTGGGTTACACACACAACTACCCAACAGTTTGAAAATAACTAAACAAAATGACCCAACATGCAGAACCCAGCAGTCTGGATTTTTAAAAAATCCAGCAAATTTTAGAGTGGGTGTATTAAAGCTCTGTGTTCATTTCAGCTCTTTGTCCGTTGTCATCACGTTTAGCTTATGAGTCTGTTCCTATAGTGTTTTTGAGTTCTTGGGCCCTATTTTAACAATCTAAGCGCATGGTCTAAATCGCACAGTGCAAGTGCACTTAGGGCGTGTCCGAATCCACTTTTGCTAGTTTAATGATTGAGGAAATGGTCGGCGCTCCCGGCGCATAATCTAAAAGGGTTGTCTCTATTCTCTTCATGAGTAATGGGCGTGATTTGGGCGTAATGTGAAATAAACCAACCAGAGTCTCATCTCCCATTCCATTTAAAAGCCAGTTAAGCTCGCGCCATGGCGGATTTGCTATTTACATAGAGGAATTTGCAAGCGGAAAGACTGAACGCTTCTCTAGCGAGGTTAAAGCGCAAACAGAACATCTACAGGACAAGCCGGATTCCACCATATCACAATAATAATATTTACATTGTAATCCTTTATTTTTAATATTTGTCTGGTTTGTGTGCTGCTGCGTGTCCCTGTGTGTGTAATAAGCAGAGTGTACGGGTGTTGTGGACCCGCCTACAGTCGCACATTACTAACACGCTCTTTAAATAACAAAAGAAATACTGCGCCATTGACTTTAGAGCAGGTTTTAGTTGGTCAATGGCTCAGTCTGTTTCAGTTCCTCAAAATAGCAATGCACCAACATTCGCCAGAACACACCTCGTTTTCAGACCAGCAGCCCATGGGTGCACAAATGGGCGCAAATGCATTCGCTATTTAAACAACGTGGCGCAGGACGTGAAAAATAAAACTGCGTCGGGCTGAAACTAGCAAAAAACAATTGTGTCACGCCTGGCGCTGCATTGCACCGGGTTTATGATGGGACACATTGTGTGAAAATTCAGATTTGATCAAAGGAATAAACTGCTATTTTAAATTGTAATAATATACTTCTCAATAATACTATATTTTTGATTAAAAAAAAATGTAGCCTTGGTGAAGATAAAAGCCATTAAAAGATCCCATGAAGCCCAAACTTTTGAACGCTAGTGCACGGTAATGAATGTCCATGATGAATGACCTCTCTGGGTCACTGATGCTACTTTTGTCCAGTGCTTTGATTATCTGTGATGGAGAGCAGGTGTGTCTGATGCCAGCGTCTCATCAGCGCTCGCGGCCGTCGCCCAGAGCAACGCTAACAGCTGCTCAGATGACTGCCATAATAGCGACATTTCCTTTTACTGCAGAATCTGAAGTTCAGCCTCAGTGTGAAAGAGCATCTCTGTGTCTCGCATTCAGTCTGATCATAAAAGTTCTGCTAAAGACAGAAAGTGTGTTTAATTGCACTGAATATGCACTTGAAGTGCACTGCAAATATACTTTTTTATTTTATTACTTGCAGATAGTATTAATGAAGTAACTTAAAGAAAGTACGCTTTCATTACTGTTTCTTAACACACTTATATAACTTAAAAGTGCACTTTGTAATGCCAAATTAAAAGTTTTACTTTAAAGTACATTTTAAATCATTGTTTTAATAATCTTGCCATGCTTTATAGAAGTATGCTTATTTTGATGTGTTGACTAACATACTAAAGCACATGTAAAGTACTTGATTATAATTTTAACTGTAGTGTGTTATTAGATATTACATTTAAAGTTAATATGTTTAAGATGTACTAGTGTAGCTAATTAGCTCAAAAGGGAAATATGAATAATTGCATATTAAAATATTTGGATCAGTTAATAGAATTAACTCGATGTAGCAGAATTGATATTACAATAAATTAATCTGTTCCTCCAGCGACTGTATTAATTGTCTATAAACTCTCTGAAAGGTTATTTTCATGGCCACAGAAAAATAACTCTTTCTCACTGGGTACAGTAGTGAGTACCTGTGATCGCATCGTTATGAATGTGCACAAAAGTTTGATTTGACTAAATCATGAACGCATAACTAGTCTAAACACGGTTGCACTTTATTTTACAGTACGTGTACAGTGTACTTCTAAGAAAGTACTGGTAATATAAGGTATCTACATGGGTTAAGGTTGGGTTTAGGTGTAGGTTCAGGGTTATTACCCAGTTATTGCAATTACTATAATAAGTACATAGTTTGTACATACACATGCACACAGATCACGCATACATGGGTAAAATGGAGAGGGAATGAATGAAACAGAAACAGACTGAAGTTATGGAAACGTAAGAGTCAGTGAAGCACCTGAACAAAACTATCCGTTTCTTAATTAAAGTGTCATGAAAACTGGTTTTAGCTCAGTCGTTCACTCCTCACATTTGAAGAAGACTCGAAAAATGGGCACTTGTAAATCTGTGAAAAAGTGGGAGTGTAGAGGGCGGGAAGAGGTGAGAAAACAAGCAATAAAACACAGAACTGCAACACACTCATTATACACACAAATGAGTATTTAAATGTACGCAGAGAAAAAAATTGGAGGCACTTTGATGTATTTGAGAAATACAACCGTATATGAGAACAAACTCACACTAACAACTATCATCAACATAAATATAAATGTATATGAATATAAATACGATAAATTATTCTCAGAAATATCAACAATTCAGAGCTGAGCTATTGGAAATGAAGAATGAGGGATTTAAAAAATAACAATAATGATGTGCATGGATAAATCATTTATAATAAATACTGATATAATTTATAAAGAATTAGAGTAGTCATTAGTCGATTTCATGGTGACTTATACTTATAAGTATATAAGTTTTATAAATACTTATTCTGGGAAATATTCACTGGAGTTAAGTGTGCCAACTTGCCCCAGTCTCCCCTCTATAAATGCTTGTTTGAATAGGCTTAGATAGATCCACTAGATTTAGATGATTTTCAGGTCGTTTAAAGAGATTTGATAAAAAAATAAAATAAATCTGAATGAGTCTCATCATATAAGACAGTAGAGATGGAGGACTCTCACTTCATGCCTGTGTTCATCTGTGTATGAAAATACTGAATTATTGAGCGAATCCCTGTTACCTTTAACATGCTTGAAGAAGCAAACACAATTTTAAGCGAGTTCGGCTGTGAAAATGCTTGTTTTTGAGTGTTTAACTTTCTTTGTGTGCAGAGGTTCATCTTATTATTACTGAAGACCTTTTTGGACAAAACTATGATGTCAGGTTGTGATTGTGCTTGTTTTTATATGTATGTATGCTTGTGTGTGTGTGTGTGTGTGTGTGTGTGTGTGTGCAGTCGGTAGTCATCAGACCATGATGATTGGAGGAGTACTCCAATGCCTAGCAACCACTCCTCTCTCAAAGGGAGGGGGGGTCAGCTGCCCGTTCAGCCCTACACACACACACACACACACACACACACACACACGCACGCACGCTCACTACATCAGCACTCTTCCTGGCTGCTGCTCGCCACACACACACACACACACACACACTAAAGCATGCTTGAGCTGTCATAGAGCTCTCTGTATTACACACTAATAGCTGAAGTGACCGGAGAGAGAGAGAGAGAGAGTAGCACTGACTGCTTCAGTCTCACTCATGGGTCGGTCACTGCTGTAGGTAAGTGTCAGTGTCTGCTTTTCTGTGTTTTTGTGTGCTTTTTGATCTTAGGATGTAACTTTCTGCACTCACAGGTTTAGGACCGCATGCATGCGTGTGATAGTGAGGTTTGATTTGAAGAGGTCCTGTGTTTGCTTTCGATGAGTTGAGGAGAATAGGTTATGCTGAGAGTGTCTGGATGTGAATTATGTAATGAATGTGTTTTAAGCGGGGGGAAAGGTGCAGTGAAGCGCAGTTATGAGATGCGTTTGTATGTCAAGCATGAAAGAGAGACTATTTAACACAGTTCTCTCATATTGCTGTAAACACTGTAGGAATAAAATCCGTGGAAAATCACAAACGGCACTGGTGGTATTAAGTTGATTTACTTTAACCCTAAAACACAACAGAATGCAGTGCGTAATTCAAAATATGTGTAAAACACTTTTCACACACACAAAATTCCTTCATATTAACATTTAATACATTTAATAATTATATTCTAATATATTTTGAAATATAAAAAAAAAAAATTAGGTCACACTTTAGTTTAGTGTCTACGATATTAAACACCTAATTACTGCTTATTAATAGTTAGGTAGTTGTTAAGTTTAGGTATTGGCCAGGATTATGGGATGTAGAATACGATCATGCAGAATAAGGCATTAATATGTGCTTAATAAGTGCTAATAAACAGCCAATGTCCTAGTAATATGCATGTTAATAAGCAACTAGTTAATAGTGAGAATTAGACCCAAATTAGACTAAAGTGTTACCAAAAATGTATTATGTGTGAATAGCATTCAATGTCCACATTTTGACACATTAAATAACACAAAGTGAGAGTGCTCGACTGTCTGTGCTGGTGTATAATATACGAGACACTGTCTCATTCATAATAATATTCAAACAAATCACTGGGAAATCATCTACTGTAAATCTATTGGAGCAAAACTCCTGTGAAGATTTCTCAGGGTAAGTCTATTTCTGAAAGTCAATTTCTGTATTGACACAAAAGTAAGTATTCATATATCTTTTTATTTTATTTTATTTTTTTATATATATTTCGTTGTCACATTTTTTGACAGCTTTCTGACTTTTGTTGTAAATAATTTTGGTACACTGTGAGTTTTAGCCTATTTTCATTCAGTTTTGGATAATAATGCAGGTTTGGATGATAATTCAAGTTTTGTAATAATGCTGGATATTGGTTTGAATTGACATTTAGCTATTGGTTTCTCAGCCAGTTCTGTTATTAGCCTTCTGTTTTCAGTCGGAGTGGAATTTGTCCAAGACTCAGTTCAAGTTTCTTTTAAATGTTTCCATATCTCCTCCATATTTGACTCTGGTCGTGTTAGATTTGGTCCACGCACACACACACACACACACACTGTATGGGTGTGAAGTTTGCTCAGTCTTGCTCTCATCTCACACAACATCTCAGTTGTGTCATTATTGTGCTTTTTAGCCCCAGACAGGGATCTTTTTGAGTAATGGCATCTTTCTTATGGTCGATCGCAGCATCTTTCATACGTTCTCAGCTTCTGAACTTTGCTTGTTCTGGATGATTTGGCTTTTGTAGCTTCTTCCTAATTAAGACTTTACTTTTATGTTCTGCCCTGCAGATTTATAACCTGAATAATGACCCTAATGATCAGTAACTGGGTTCATCCAGAAAATACAGTAGATATTTTCATTATTTATTGGTTGGAATGATTAATTTTAGGTTTTGTTGTTTAGAGAAACATATCAAAGAGAGGTGGGCTACTGAATACTCTTATTGCTGTTTTCCAGTAAGCAGAATGTCTTCTAATGGTCAGACTGGTGCCCCGCTGATGCTGGAAACAGTCCTTCATCCTTACAGTCAAAAAAACTCCAAAGTCAAACTCTAATTATCCCAGTGCATGAAGCGGGCTGCTGTTGTCATGGCGATGATACACTCTTATTAGTTCTGAATATTATTGTCAGGGAGGCATATATCTAACAGATGGTCTTTGGTTTTTCATAAACTTTTTCTGTATAGCATTTGTGCAGACACAATGGCTCGTTTCAGTGAAGAGCTCTTTAATTTCCTGTTGATATATTGGGTTTCTGCATTAATACAGATGCAATCGACCCGAGTTTACAGTGAACACATGCGGCAGCACTAATGAGGAGATTATTGAATATGAGCTTTCATCACACTCACAAAACTCGCCTGATGATTTATATGTGAGCGGAGAAATCTCAGATCTATGAGACAAGCAAAACCCTTAAAAAAATTAATCAATGTAAAGACCTATAGCACAAAATACCCCTTTCCAAAAGAAAGACAAATCATAAATATCATCTCTTTATTTATCTCAAGGGTTTCTCTTAGACTTAATGAGATAAAAATTGCAAATAAAGACTTGTTTTAAGATCCTATTAAATCAAAATGTGAATTTTGTAGCTTTTAGGCATTCATTTCTGTTAGCTTTTGTACGATTTTGTAATGTTTTTGAAAGAAGTATCTTATGTTCACCTGCGTTTATTCAGACTGCATTTATTTGAGCAGTAAAAACAGTAATATTGTGCAATATTATTACAATTTAAAATCATTAATCCAGTCTTCATTGTCACATGACCCTCCAGAAATCATTCTAATAGGATGAAAAACATTTATGAGTATTATCAATGTTGAAAATAGTTGTGCTGCTTCATATTTTTGTGGAATTTTTTTTTCAAGATTCTTTGATGGATAGAAAGTTCAAAAGAACAGCTCTTATGTGAAATAGAAATCTTTTGTAACATTTATAATACATTTTTTTTTAGAGTTTTTATGTTACTTTTGATCAATTTAATGCATCCTTGGTGAATAAAAGTATTAATTTCTTAAAAAATATATTTTACTGACCCCAAACCTGTATATGTTCATATAAAATTTTAGCAGTTAAACATGTTTAAAATTTGTATCAATGGCATTTCCATTAAAAACCAATCATAAAAACAAACAAAGACATTTATAAAACAATCAAAATATACTTCTTCGTCATATATTGAATATCATGGAAAATATAGAGTTTTTTTTAAGCTACATCACTCTGGTCTACTCTTGATCTGTTTTCACTAATCTGGCGAGTTTAATATCTGTGTTGTTTCTGTCTGTTCAGAGATTGGAAACTCAGTGGCTTGTGTGAGTGTAGTTGTGGGTTATGTAAGAGTTTGCTTGAGATATTCACACACCCTGAGCTCGAACGCTTCATTACTCATTACTGTGCTCAGGTTGAATGCCTGCAACTTAAAGAAACAAAGCCTGCCACATTCAGTATCACTCATGCACACGTGGGTGTGTGTGTGTGTGTGTGTGTCTGTGTGTGTGCCTAAGTATGCTTGTCTAGCGTGATTGTATTTATTGTGTCTCATAGTTATATGTTTTGAGTGAGTGGACATGAGTAAGTGATATGCTGTATTTCACACAAAGTATTTAATTGTCTCCTTCCAGCTTTATGTGTGTGTGTGTGTGTGTGTGTGTCTGTGTCTGTCTGCGTGTGTGTGTCTGTCTGTGTCTGTCTGCGTGTGTGTGTGTGTGTGTACCTACTGAACTATATTTTGGGTACAAATTTGTACCCAGAAGTGACCAAAACCTGACAAAACCTCCCTTTAGGGATCTCCTCATTTGTAAATCTGGTATAAAAATAAAGTTATTAAAGTTTTTTGTTTTTTTTATGTAAATATGCAGAAAGTTTTGTGTGATGGGTAGGTTTAGTGGTAGGGGATAGTGTAAGGGGACAATATACGCAAGTACAGTATAAAAACCATACGTCTATGGAATGTCCCCATTTAGAAGTAAACGTGTGTGTGTGTGTGTGTGTGTGTGTGTTTTGAGGGTCGGGCTCTTCCCGCTATTGAAAACTCAATTTAAATTGAACTCATTACTGTCAGGCTGCTAGTTTAAATTGACAGCACTGCACAGCCAGTGATCTAATTCACTTTTTTTTTTTTTGGATTTAATGCTGCAGAAACACTGTATAAATCAGTGGTTTTGTGTGTGCATCTGACTGTGTAATTATATATCAGCCTCCACTAAGCACCTCTGGGCTGTCAAGTCTCCTCCAATCACAGCACCCCATTCAAGCCCCAGGGGATGCTGGGTAATCTGTCATGTTCTGTTGCTGTTTGTACATAATTAAGGTCATGAGTGTTTATTGTATAACATATATGCTATATATGGTACATACTTACCGGGTTATTATAATTAAAGTGCCCCTATTATGCTTTTTCGATATACCTTAGTTTCGTGCAGTGTGTAATACACTGTGTGTGAGTGTAAAAGTCTGCAAAGTTTTAAAGATCAAAGTGCTCAACAGTTAAAGTAAAAGAAATAATAGATTCTGAACTGCTGAAACGAGTCATAAGCAATCTTTTCCTGTTACATACCCTACATAATAATGTAACAAATTTGCATAATGCCAGCCTATGGTCTTGATTGGCAATGTCTACTTTGTCCCGCCCTCAAACACTGTAGTTGTAGCTGAGACTGGAAGAGTTTGATTCAAATGATTCAATGATTGATTTGAATTCTGCCGGAATTGATACGGTAAAAGAAAGAAATCCAGACTACTTCAAGCTGATTCTCCCCAAATTCTGTGCAATCACCATGGAAATGACTACCGTGAAAAAGCAACCGATGCTCAGCTCATCAGTGCTAAAAGACAAAGACTTTATAAAGTACATTTTTGGGGATTTGTTTCCTTTACTGTACAGGACAGTAGGAGATACAGGACACAGTGGTAAAGGATCAGAGTCTGGACTCGAACACAAATCACAGTTGCACCTTATGTGGAGCGTGACCAAAAAGACAGTCGGTTGTTTGTTTTTATGAAGAGTCTGTTCTTGCTGGAATTGTAACCTTTGACACTGTGCCTGGTGCTTGTATACTTCTCCAAACCCACACGAAATCTTTATCTGCAAGCAAAGCAAAGTTATATAGTCAGTCACAATTCTCCATATCTCTCCCTCCTTTTGTGCTTATAATGTATTTAGTCTAATTTGAGTGTGCTTTCAGCTAGCAGTAAGTGTATAGTACTCTCAGGTCTGTTATACATGGTTTAAAGTACAGTATGGAAAATTCTGTATATATTCTTTTAAAAATCAGTACAGAAATGTGAATTTTTTTATAGGTCTGCCCACCATTGACAGAGACTCTGTTAACACTACTGAGTTCACACAATTATACAAGAGACCTTTTTTATGATCCGTGGAATAATGAGCTTTTACACACAAGCTGTCTTTATCATCATTAAATATAACTGTTGCAGAAGCTCCTCATATGAAGAGCGCTTTGTGCAGTTAGACTGATTACCATACAAAGATAAATCATTACAAATACAATCGAAACATGACTGAGAGGCAGAGCAGAGTCATTTTCAATTAGCGCTCTGGACTGGACTGTCAGACGCATTAGCTGTATAATGTGAGCCATTCTTCTCCAGAGATGCAGAAATGATTGGAACATGGATGACTAGAGTTATTTCATATAAAAAAAGTACTTATTGCAGGAATAGTATACTTTAAACGATTAAAATTACACAATGTAATCGTTTTGGACACAAAACTGCACATTATTTGCAATTAAAGGTACACTACGACTATGTAACTTTTTTTTAATTAAAAATTAATGAAGTTTAAATGAGTTAATACATCATCAATCCTTCTACCAAAATGTGCTTTTGTCTTACCCTGATTAACTATGATAATATTATAAGGGTTTATTTTTTAGACTGGGCAGGATGGTTCTCACAGGAAATTTGCGTACATTTATGAAGAGGGAACGAGACGCTGCGTCAAAACGCTGTGGAAACGCCTCTGCGTGATTGCCTCATGAAGCACGTATAGAATCAGTCCAATGGCATGACGGAACGTCATAGGCTGGTGACGTCATCGACCAGGAAACTGTAAAGCACACCTGAACCAAACAATGTCAGCTTCTGATAGGCTGAAGCAAGTCGATCACGGGCATGTCAGGAGTATGGAAGGAGATGCAGCGTCTTGTTCCCTCTTCAGGGAACTAAGGTTACATATGTAACCGAGACTCAAGCTGTGTCGAAACGACGTTGTGGGAACACTATACCCACGCCGCCATAAGAGCAAGTTTCCGCCTGTGAAATCAATGCGCACATTCAGAAGAAAGCACCTGCGCCGTTGGAGTGGAGCCGAGGTCGAGGTCATAGAACCTCACGAATGTTTACGGCGAGAACCAGACTGCCGCATCACAAACATCTGGGAGGGAAACTCCTGACAATAATGCTTTGGATGCAGCCATACTCCTAGTCGAGTGAGCCTGTAGAGCCAAAGGTAAGGCTGACTGGCCAACTGGCCAACTCATAAGCAAGTGAGATGTCCTCGACCACCCACTTGATCATCCTCTGCTTAGATACTGGGCACCCCTTTCTGGGTGACCCAAAGCAAACAAACAGCTGTTCAGATATCCTCCACAGGGCAGCTCTGTGGACATAAGTATCTAAGGCCCTAACTGGGCAGAGCAGATTTAGTTTCTCTTGGTCTGATATCCGGAAGGGAGGAGGACAGAAAGCCTGCAGTACTATAGGTCTTACAGTATTAGTAGGAACCTTAGGAACATAACCTGATCTAGGGTGAAGAAAAGCCTTTACCATACCGGACGCAAATTCCAGGCATGAGGGATATACCGAGAGTGCTTGAATGTCTCCAATTCTTAAGAGAGCAGAGGTAGTGAGGAGAAAGACAGTCTTCAGAGTGAGAAATTTCTCAGTAACCTCCTCAATATGCTCAAAGGGAGCCAAGGAAAGGCCCCTCCAAAATAATGGGCAAATTCCAGGCCGGCACCCTTGTGCGGACTGCAGGTCTAGCCTCAAAGTGCCACATAGGAAATGGGTTACTAAGGGGTGTCTACCCAAAGACACACCACGTAAAGGGACTTGGTAAGCTGCCAGGGCCGCCACATACTCCTTCAGTGTGGTGGGGGATTACCCTGCTGAAAATCATTCCTGCAGAAATTCCAGCACTGCACCCACTGAGAAGTTAACTGGGTCCAACTGGTGATTTCCACACCAAGAAGTGAATAATCTCCACTGCAAGGCATAGAGTTTCCTTGTGGATGGAGCTCTGGAGTAGAGGATGGTCTCAACAGCCTCAGTTGAGAGACTTGAACTTCAGAGGCCAAGCCCACAGTTTCCACAATTCTGGGCAGGGGTGAAGGATCGACCCACTCACCTGAGAGAGAAGGCCCCTCCTGGGCAGAATCTTTAGCGGAGAGCCGTCGGGAGAGATACTAGGTCCGAAAACCATACTCGGGCCGGCCAGAATGGGGCTACTAGTAAGAGATGGACCTCGTCCCGGAAACTCTCTCCAGAACTCCCGGGAGCAGAGTGATCAGGGAAGCCTCGGCCACACCTGTACCATAGTGTCCAGTCCAAGAGGAGCTGGATGAGTGAGGAAGAACCAAAGTGGACAGTGTGTCGTCTCTAGAGATGCAAACAGATCTACTTCTGCTTGACCAAAGTTTAAATACCTCGGGATATATACTGTCCTCAGAGAGAGCAGTTTTCCTTGGGCCCACAGGAGGATCTGGTGAGCCAGCTTGAATAAGGGGCGCGACTAAAGACCCCCCTAATGGTTTATTTAAGAGACCACTAATGTGTTGTTGGACCGAACAAGCACATGATGGCCTCTGCCTCTCCAGGCAGCTTATGTGCTATGAAAGATGATGGTCTCGCCACAGACCTCAAGCCGAACAACCACTCATGATTTTGGCATGTTCGTACCGCATGAACTGGGAACAATTTTAGGGCTGTATCACAATGTATGATGGGTAATTACTAGGGGTGTAACGATACACGTATTCGTATTGAACCGTTCGGTACGAGGCTTCGGTTCGGTGTTCGGTTCGCATTTTCAAACCGAATGGTTCGTTGGACCATTTTTCCTGCCGACCAAAATTTCGTTATTTCAAATGTAGGCGGGTCGCGCGTGGTAAGTAAGAGACTCTGGACGACCACAACATTGTCCAACATCAAATGGCAAACGTAATGTAAGCGGAACGAAATTGAGCTACTCGTTATTGTGTGGTTGACGGACCGTTTATCAGTTTGGACCAAAGCAGCGCGAGCCGATCTTGATCAAGCGACACAGTTACTACACAGCACTAAGAGATACAGTAAAGAAATCATTTGAATTCGCCACTTAAGTAATAACATTGCTGCGAGATCTAGTGAGAAACATTCACATTTCTCCGTTATTAACGGATCAAACAGCGCGTGGAAACCAGGAAGAAACATTGTGTCATGAATGAACTATCCAGTGTCCACAGATCTGCAACATTCACCATGGATTTACTGTAGTAACACTAACTGCAACCATGAAGTTTGGCAGGAATAGTAGGCTATAATGCTTTCAATTAACATTACGTTGGTTTTATTTTGACATTATGAATAAAATTGCTGCCCTCAAATGTTAATCTGAACTAAAATAAACCTTTGTTTATAACTGCTACAATATTAGGCTACATTTCATTTTTTCCAAGGAGCTGTTTTGTTTTATATGCTCCTAAGAAGAGTCTAATATAGCTCCATCATTGCTCAAAGTAAAAAATTATCATACTTTATGATGTTAGTTTTAATTAAAAAAAATTTAAATCATACTTTATTATGTTAGTTTTAATAAAAATAAAAAAATTCTCTGCCATTTCTTTCTTTTTGCTGTATCGAAAACGTACCGAACCGTGACACAAGTGTATCGTATTGAACCGAACCGTGAATTTTGTGAACCCTTACACCCCTAGTAATTACATACGCTGCTTGAAAAGCAGCAGTATTTGTTTTGCTAATGGTTCTCAAAAGGAATTCTGTGGATGAGCATGTTATCACCATTCAAAACTAAAGCTCACCTTTTCATTTTAAAATTCTAACTAATTGCTCTTTTTCAAAATTGTGTCACGAACTGCTCTGAGACACGAGGGTAGATGATCCAAATGCAGCTTTATTTGATCCAGTGTACAGGCAATGGGTCAAAAAACAGGTAGACAGTCCAAACAAACAAGACAAAACAAAAACAAGACAGGCAGGGGTCAGAGGCAAGAGAGTAATCCAAGGAACATTCAAGAAATCCGAAAACCAATAAACAAGAAAACCAGGAAAACGCTCAGAGTTGCAGTGTGACACTAAACAAAACTTCGCAATGATTGAATGAATGAACAAGGAATAAATAGGCTGAAACTAACAAGGTGATGTGATACAGTTGAATGAGATACAGGTGAATACAATCAGTGATGATGAGTCCGGGCAGTGAGTTATGGGAAATGTAGTCTGAGTGAACAAGATAGTCTGGTGTGGAGTGCCCTCTGGCGGCTCTCATGGGCACTCCAGCTTGTGACCGTTACAATAGGGCGTGTTGCAAACATGACAATGACTTTATCGTCTAAGAGACTGTTAGGTAGGTAGGCACTAGGTATGGCGAAAGACGCAGTGTCTCGTTCCCTGTTCTCAGGGAACAGAGGTTACAGTCGTAACCTAGACGTTCCCTTTTGAAAGGGAACTCGCACTGTGTCGATTGACGCTTTGGGGAACGATATACCAACGCCACCATGCTAAGGGGAGTGCATGCCGATTGCCAGTGACAACTGTCAGAACCACCAAATTCAAATGAAATACCCGGTCACTCAGGTCACACTGGGTTGTCAGTGACAGCATTCCCTACGGTCATAGCCAAAGCTATACGCTTCACAGGAAAACCTCCATAAACTTAGTTTAATGAAAGGCCTACCTGGGCCTTCTCAAGGGCCTAGGACCACAGCTTCAAATTAGAAGGGGTCCCTTCTAGGGAATGTGGCTAGGGACCCCGAAGGAGCCCCAGCCAATCACTATTCAGGGGAACATACTCACCCAAAATGCCACCAGGAAGGCCTGTCCTGGCGTCACTTATATGGGTCACTTCAGTCTGGCTAACTTCCTGCTGTCTGAAGACAGAGCCTCTGGACACTTGCCTTTAGGTAAGGCATCCAACCCGAGGGACTGTGAAGCTGACAGTGATCCACTCGGCCCGGATCTAAGAGATTGGGTATCCTGGAGAGCAAGACTCAACATAGCGCTTACAACCCTTGCTAGCGAGGGGAGTTTCTGTGCTCGATCCACAGACTTACCCAGCGCTTGTGTTTCAAAGCACCGAGGAGGCCTGAAAAGGCCTAAGGGCTGACCTAACTGGGAGGCCTCACGAGAGGCCTACGACCGTCTGACCAGGCTCAGGAGGCAAAGTACTCAAAGTGACCCTCAGTGAGGGGACCACATGGCCTGCCTGGTAGGCAAACCAGGCTGTAGGCTAGATAAAAAAGAGAGGTTCCGGGAGGGAACCAGTAGCAGAAAGTGAACACTTTAGTCGTGCTGGGGCGCAAGCTCGCCTTCAGAAGCTGCCTGCTAAGGCCAGCTGAACTGATAGAAACTAGCTCCAGAACCCAGTATCGCAGTACCACTTACAGGGAGGCCTGGTGAGGCCTACTACCTGATAACCAGTAGGCTGGCTACCTAGTGCCCATACTTGGGAACTCACCTTCAGGAGGCCTGGTGAGGCCTACTACCTGATATCCAGTAGGCTGGCTACCTAGTGCCCATACTTGGGAACTCACCTTCAGGAGGCCTGGTGAGGCCTACTACCTGATAGCAAGCTAGAAAACTGGTTACTATGAACCCCGACCAGTGAGGTTGGGGACTGAGCTTCATGGTGGCCTGATTTTAAGGCCAACCGTCTGACAGTGGTCTTGCTAGCTGGCAAAAATTACCCACACTGTTGGGGGTTTGCCTTCTGGGAGGCCTAAACGGCCAACTATACAGTAGCTAATGGCCAGTGAATTTAACAACCAAGCACCCCATGTTAGTCAGGGAGGCCTGCTAAGGCCAGTGCCTGACCATCAATACTTCTGGCTGTGTACCCCGTCACTCGAAAACTCATTTGAGGATTGAGAGGCCTACTTTGCCTGAAGCCACCAGTGCTCTCAGCTATCTACCCATACTGCTGGGGACTCGCTTTTAAGGAGGCCTGGTAGGGCCTACTAGCTGATAGCAAGTCTATTCTGCTACAAACACAACACCGTTGGGAACCATACTATGCCACCCTGCCTCAAGGAGGCACCAGATTCAGGGGCCTACCATCTGTATGCATGGGCATCAGCTCATGGCAATGCTCTGGCTTCAAGGGAGCGTACTTCGAAAACCAAAATGAAGTGAAGGTTAGATCTTTCCGCTCGACTCGAGCCATAGTGGTGTGAGGTAGAATGATACAGAGCTGAAAGTTGAGTACTCAGAATTACCTTGTATGGACAGGGGAGTACCAAACACCTGCCCCTGAGAATTTAACAGGGTGCTGGCCTGCCAGTGGCTCTAGAGGTGACAGAAATTTTCCTGTGCCCAGCCTAGGGGAGTGGGGCTTTCTTGCAAGCCAACCACCTTCAACCCATCGCTTGAGCATTAGCCAGCGAGCTGAGTGGAGCCTACTCTGGCCCAAGTCCATATTCTAGCTCTGCACGGCGGGGTCTGGCAAACAAAAAACGGTCTCTTCGCAAGATGGCCCTTACCCTGCCCAAAAAGACCCATTGTACTGGGGAGGCCTTATTGAAGGCCTAACCCTAGGTCTTTATCAATCATGCTATTTATTGGACACAACACAGTGTCGACACAGGGCCACTTTTATGCCTGTCATTGATTATGGGGATATTTTGTATAAATCAGCAACAACTAAATCTCTTTGGATACGTTGTATCATTGTGCACTTAGGTTTATACTAAATTGTAAATACAATACATCTGTACAACAGAGTTGTTTGGTCGTCATTATCAATACGCAGATGTAAACATTGGTACCTGTTTATTTATAAATCAATTTTGGGTCTATTGCCTCCATTTCTTTGCTCTTTTACCCAAGACAAACCTGTTGGAGTTTATTATTTGTGCTCACAGGATTTGTATACCCTCTCTGTTCCACTCGCCCGAACTGAATTTGGAAAACAACTTTTTTCGGAATGCCGCACCCAGTGATTGGAACTTTTTACAAATTGACCTGAAATTGAAGACCCTGGTGTCAATGAATATTTTTAAATCTTTGCTTAGTGAGCTGTTAAAGGAAAAAACAATTTGTAAATGTTTTTAATTGTTTTGATGATATGTTTTAATGTCATGGTGATTTTCTTTCTTCTTTTATTTCTTTCTTCTTTTATTTTGTTGATAATGTTGTGCTGCTCATCTTGGCCAGGTCACTTCTGTAAAAGAGATTTTTAATCTCAGAAAGTTTTATCTGGTTAAATAAAGGGCAAATAAAAAAAGAAAAAAGAAAAAAAGAAAGCCATAATAAAGCCAGGGGAGCTGCTGTTGTTATCCATTCCTGATGATGGCTGCAATGAGCAGAATCCCAGAAGATAAACAGGTGCACTCTAACCAATGAGAGGACAGTTTACTCACATGTGACTTGTATTAACAGATTTTGGTCTATTAAGAAATGTGCCTTGTGAAAGCGAACTGAACCGAGAAGAAATTGCAGCATTTTAATCCCTGTTTTGGAACAAAGCAAACGATCTAAGAACACCCTTAGACTCTGAAGACACACTTTGACACTTTTGATGTTGTTGCATTAGATAACAAATGACAATCTGAAATGATTCATTTACCCTTATGTCAGATTAAACTCATATGATTTTCTTTTATGCAACAAAAGGGAAAACATTAAGAACAATGAATGGGGACTGAAGCTTTCAATCTTCAAAAAAGAACAGAAAAATATCAAAAACGTGGTTCATGATTTTTGAGTGAACTATCCCTTTAAGTGTCCAAACACATTTTGAAGCCCACCACATGCAGACTCACTCTCTGACTGTTGTGTTCATTGTTGTGGGATTTATCGATAGACATAATGACATATTAGGTTAGGTTTGTGTGATTTATGAGATGTATCAGTCAGAGATAATGACTTGTCCTCTTTTAGAGAGACTTCCACTCCCCAGAGAGCGGGACACTCACATCCGTGCCCCAGAAAGGCCCATTAACTGTCCCAGGTGTCCTGGTTAATGGCTCAGGCCGCCTCTGTGTCATTAGTCACTGAGATTCATTTATTGGCATCTCTTGTTACTAAAACATTCTTTCTTTCATCGCTTTGAGAGTGATAAAATCTACTTATTCTGTCACATTCCTTCTATATGATGATATTTATGAAATTTATTGAATTGCATTTTCTCAATTCTAAATCCTATAGAGACAGTGATGTATAAAGTTAAGGTCTTCCGTTCTGTATTGGGTTTGATGGATCAAAACAGATACCGTATTAATTGAATTAATCAACATATTGAATATGGTCTTTGGGGATGTACGAAACCTCTGCATGTGGTGGGATCTTAAACACATTACCTGACCTCGCTGGACGAGCTGGACTCTCTCTCCAAACATTAAATGGGCACTAATCTCTCTCGTGTGTCTATAATTAGAAGATGTTTTTGTCCAAAGCAACATCAAGTAAACTAATGCTCTCCCCAGAGAAATCCAAGGTTAAGTGCCTTTCCCAATGGCACTATCTGTCTGTCTATCTTGAATTTGCTGTCAGCTGTAGATACTAACTGAACTCTCTAATAACTTTGACTGTTTTGTCTCTCTGATTATCATCCTTTTTTCTGCAACATATTTTGTTTGTAATATTTTGCTTCAAGAAAAGGAAAATAATAAAAATGAACACTGCAATATTTCTTAATAATTTGCTACTTCTTGTTAGTGCAGAACACCAGACAAATGACAAAATTGAAATTCTCTCAAACTAATGAAATGAACTTAATCAAAATTCTTTCAACCCTATGATCATTTACCTGTAATATTATATTATTCAGTTCACACTTAAGTATATTCTTTTAATGTATATTATATCCATAAGTACTTCTTTCTCACAAGGGCTATCTTTAACACTGTGAAGTTAAGATTTGGTCCATTATATTAAGACATATTTGATAGAGGTATAAAAAAAATGAGACTACAGGTATAAGAGGTGGTACCCTGAAATAGAATTTGAAATGCTGCAGTGTGTGTATGTCATGAGCTCTGTGTCAGAAATGTGCATATGTGTGTGACCTGTGTGAGCTGTCTGGTCTTTGATTCAGAAATATTGATTTAATCCAGCATAATCCCTTCTGATCTGCAGTCAGAGCTGATTTAAGAGATTACTGATGGTACTGCCTCCTAACTCTTCTGAAACTGCTTTCCTTATATGTGTTCTTAGATGAGTCCATCGTTCTGGGCTGCAACTCTAAAGAAAAACTAGATTTTAGGCGACTATGGCAAGAAACTTCATTGGATGTTTGGGTACTAAAAAGAAAAAACAGACTCAGCTGGGGGATGAGGTTTATGTTTTTTTTCATGTGTGTATTATATGTTATCTCTGATTTGCATAGCACTGAGCATGTGCATATATTATTCATATACAGAACGACAAACTATTTTAGCCAATATGCTTTAAGGTAACAAGAAATGGTGTTTACAATTAATTTACCTCTGCTATCTGATGTATTCCAAGTGAAATAGGATATTTAACCCCCCACTCCCCAAATCCTTTTATTTTGAAAAGGATTTGATTTTATCCAGGAGTTGACTGGATCATGTCATGTAAAACAGGATCTATATAGCAGGTGATTTGTAGGGAAGGATTGAAATTAAAAGGCATTGGTGATGCTCAACAAAAAGAAAAGTTATGATGAAAGATTGAAAAAAAATTTTTCTTTGGAATAACTGCAGAAGCTTACACAAAAAGACTGGGAACATGTACTTAGACATTATTTTAGTAACTTATTACTCATTTACTCAGTTTCTTTGTATTTGCTGTCTTGTGACTGCACTGTTTGTATCTTTCAGAATTATCGTCAGTGTATGGCTGGTCTACTGGTCCCTCCCTATGGTGTGATGGATAGTGTCCCAAATGCTGACAGTAAGTACAAACACTTGTCTTCGTTCTTAAAGGGCCTGTTAACCATGATAATTCTGTCAAAATGTCCTCACTGATGTTGTTCCACACATGCATGACTGTCATTCTTCTGTCGAACACAGTTTTCAGAATCTCTAAACTGCTATTTTCTCATAAAACTAAAGCATATTGTAAACAGGGTCTGTCAAGCAAAACATTCCTTGAAAGTATAATTTAAGTAGTTCAACTTGTGTGCTTGTTACAAACACATAAACATACACTGTTCAAAAGTTTAGGGTTGGGATGTTTGACCATGGCTGTACATTTATTTGAACAATATACAGTAAAAACATTATTATCGAAATATTATCAGAATAAAAGTTAAAATGTAATTTATTTCTGCGATTGAACCAGCCATTACTCCCATCTTCAGTGTCACATGATCCTTCAGAAATCATTCCAATATGTTGATTTGCTGCTCAAGAAAAATTTCTTAATATCATCAATGTTGAAAACAGTTGTGCTGCTTCATATGTTTGCAGGAATACATGTAGATTTTTTTTTTTTGCTGAATACAAAGTTGAGCATTCATTTGAAACAGAAATCTTTTGTAACAATGTAAAAGTCTTTCTGCCCCTTTTCATCAATATAATTCATCCTTTGCAGAATAAAAGTATTAATTTCTTTTTTTAAAAGGCAGCTATGCTGTAACTCTTATTCTCAGTTGTGCTTCAGTATAATCAAACTTGGCAAGTTGCGATCAGGGGCCGGTTGCATAAACCTCTAAGACTAGTCTTACAAGTTAGACATCAATTTATTTTCTTTAAGATGGTTCATAGCTTTTTTAAATCAGTTACATAAAAACGTAGATAAGCCTACTTTGATAACAAAAACTAAGACTGACTGCCCCTGACTAACTGCTAGTAGGTCATACTAGAACTTAAGACAATGTCTTAACATTATGGCTATGTTTATGCAACTGGCCGCAGTTCTCGAGGGTTTTTGCTTTAGCTGATGTTCTCTATACTTTAGAGAGGTCTATACTATATAAGGTTCTTTATATCTATAATTTATATGTTTTTGTAATAAATTAGCGTGTTTTAAAATGGTAAAACGACTCTTTTTGTCTGACTTCCGGTCTCCCCATATCAGAGGGACCCCCTCACCTTTACACTCCAGTCATAGGGCCTCTTCTGATTTTTCAAAAGAAAGTTATTATTTATTTATTTTTACAGCTGAGTAAACCTGGCTGTTAATGTTGGGAAACGTTTTACCTCTCTTTGAATGAGGAACACTACGGAGAACACATCCTACCCAAAGGGGGAGGTTAGTGTGTGGAAAATACCTCCTCACCAGATGGAGAGTACTCCATAGGGAAGAGTCCCTGTGGAGGACTCCACCTGATAAGGGGGAGACTACTGGGCAAAGCGACACTACATACGGAGTACAAGCCAGATTACAAGGGATCACCTGAAAGGGGCATACCATGAGTAATAGGCCTGGTAGTGAGTACCGAACTTACTACTGTGGAGTGCTAGGAGGTAGAAAAGATGTCCTGGGTTCACCAAACCAGGGGAACTCTTTTGGACGACAAGGCGCACAAGGTGCACTCAGAGAGGGGGAGGGTGCCTATGCAAGTACTACACCCAACACTTGTCCAAGTTTTGCATGTTGTTACCCAAGACTCAAGATGAAACTGGTTCCATACTGAGATTATAGAATCTCGCTAAGGTGTTGAGTGTAGCCCAGTCCGAAGAGCTACATACAGTATGTCTGCTAGTGAAGCACCGTTCACCAAAGCCGACGTGGCTGTGATACCCCTTGTGGAGTGAGCTCTCACTCCCAATGTGCACGGTACACCTTGTGTCTGATAAGCCCAGAGAATGGCGTCCACAATCCAGTTGGCCAATCTCTGTTTGGAGACAGCCTTTCCATTCTGCTGACCTCCGAAGCAGACAGAGAGCTGCTCAGATCTTCTGAAGCTCTGTGTGCGGTCCAGGTATATCTGCAAAGTGTGCACTGGACACAACAGAGTCAGGGCTGGGTCTCCCTCATCAGGAGGGATTGCTTGCAGGTTCTCCACTTGGTCCCTGAAGGGAGTAGTGTGAAGTTTGGGCACACATTCAGGCCGGGGTCTCAGGACCATGTGAGAGTGTGCCGGCCAGAATTCCAGGCACGATTCACTTACAGGAAGGCTTGTAGGTCCCTCACCCTCTTGACAGAGGTGAGCTCAATCAGGATGGATCTCTCTGTAAGGCCTGTAGGTCCAAAGAAAGATCCTATGAGGGGATGAGGCGGTTCAACCTGCATGCATTTCTCAGGAACATATTTCTCAGGTCATGCTTCCACAAAGACCTGCCTCTCACAGTGTCGTGGTTTGCTGCTATCGGAGAAATTTACACTTTTAGGGTGGAGGCAAACAGGCACCTCTTCAGGCCCTGTTGAAGGAAGGAAAACATAGACCAGACACCACATTTTCATGGGTCTTCACATCAGGAAGAATTAGAGTACCAAGTTTGGTCAGGCCAGTATGGCAAAACCATTAGGAATTGTTCTTCTTCCCTGACTTTGCACAGTGTTTGTGCAATGAGGCTCACTAGGGTAAATGTATACTTACGCAGGCCCCGGGGGCCAGTGCATCCGTGCCAAGGGGACCTCGGTCAGGGAATACCCAGTGGACAGTGGGAGGATTCATGGGAGGCGAACAGGTCTGCCTGTGATTCCCAGAATCGACTCCAGATCAGCTGGACCACCTGGGAATGGAGTCTCCACTCCCCGAAGCGTAGCCTGATGCAAGAGCAAATCGGCTGCGAGGTTGAGGTCACCCAGGATGTGAGTGGCTTGCAGTGATGCTGACTCCAAAGGAGGAGATGGCGGGACAACGGACAAAACCTCCACAGGGCTAGCAACGCTGCCAACAACTCAAAGTATTTGATGTGCCAGTGCAGTCGGGGCAGAGTCCATGGTCCCGAGGCTGTGTGCCCGTTGCATACAGCGCCCCAGCCTGTTGCAAGCATCTGTTGTAACAACAACATGCCTGGATACTTGTTCTAGGGGAACTCCTGCCCGTAGAAATGCAAGGTCTGATCAGGGGCTGAATAAGCGATGGCAAATTAGCATGATGGCCACGCAATGTATGCTGTGGCGCAATGGCTATCTTGGGACTCGAGCCTGAAGCCAATGCTGAAGTGGTCTCATATGCATCTACCCCACAGCATGACTGTGGCTGAGGATGCCATATGCCTCAGGAGCCTCTGAAAATATTTCAGTGGTACTGCTGTTTTGTGCTTGAACAACTTCAAGCAGTTCAGTATCGACTGCACACGGTCTTGTGAAAGACATGCTGTCATGTTGATCGAGTCCAACTCCACACCGAGAAAAGAGATGGTCTGCACTGGGGAGAGCCTGCTCTTTTCCCAGTTGACCCGAAGTCCCAATGGGTGCTCGAGGACCAAGTCCCTGTGCGCACACATCAACTCTCACAAGTGGGCTAGGATTAGCCAGTCATCGAGGTAGTTGAGTATGTGAATGCCCACCTTTCTTAACGGGGCAAGGGCAGCCTCAGCGACCTTTGTAAAGACGGGGCAAGGAGACAGGGACAACCCGAAAGGGAGGACCTTGTATTTGTATGCTTGTCCCCCAAAAGCAAACCATAGAAAAGGCCTGTGCTGAGGAAGGATACAAATAACAAAATATGCATCCTTCACCGTGAAGCAATCTTGATGTTAAACACATGAGATAATCTGTTTCTGTGTGGGAATCTCAGTTCATGTTAAATTCAACATTTATTTAATATTTTATTCAAATGAAAAGTTGTATCTGTTAATAGTATTTAATGACCTGAGCCAACATGAACTAACAATGAACAGCTGTATTTTTTAATGCTAATAGGACCTTATTGTTGCTGTGCAGAATTCAGTAAGAATCATTGCTCTCTATTTATATGAAGAGGGGTGTGCTGTTTTATCATAGATAAGAGTCTTCCAGGACTGGATACTTCAAGAGAGTTATTGTTCCTTGAGGAGAAAGCTTTTTTGGTGTGTCTAATGACCCACCCCTGCTCCCCGCTGCCCCTCAGGGCCCATTACTGAAGATTACACACATCCTGCATCCCCATGATGACTTTACATACTATATTTAATCTTCTTGCTTAACCATCGCTTCTGCTGAATCTGCTGCATTTTAATCTTGCCTTGACTAAATGATCGATGCTCATATTAGATTTTAAAGACTTATCTTTATTTAATTAATTGTATTTGTTACTTTTTTTATTATTTTTTTATAGGAATGCCTGACAAAGAGAACCTGAGCAACAGTTCACCCGGATCATCATCCAAACACTTAAATAAGGTTTGTTTTAACCCCAAAATACAAGTATCTATCTTTGAAATCTTCCACTGTTCATCAGGACACATGTTCACTATCCTGTCTGAAGTCATGACCATCTGATGACAGTCTCTGTGATTGTCATCTTGTGGACCCCAAAAGTGAAAGGTCTGTCATCATTTACTCATCCTAATGTCATTCCAAATAATTCTTCATTTGAACACAGAAGTTATTTTCCAGAATAGAAAATAAAATACCATAAAAATATCAAAACAGTAGTCCACACGACTCTTTCACCCCATTCTCAGAGTTGTTTGTAATCATATATTATAATATGTGAAGAACCGACTGAAACTTAAGCAATTCACTGATAATCTTCCCCTCTGCCCAGCTGTCAAATCTCCTATGTTAACTTGCATCCAAGTATGGCATGTAAAGATGCACAGAAGTGAAATACATAAATACTGATTGAGTTTTTATTAGAAATTTTCCTCATTCAACAATATTATACTATTGCTATGTAGGACTGTGCATGTTCACGTCTGTCTGCATAATAACTTTTTTTCAAGACATCATTTTTGCCTTCATTTTGAGGGTGGTTTGTGACAAATCTAGTGCTAATGTGAAATCTGATGCAAATGCTCTGCGGCTTCATGCCTGACACCAGGAAGCAAACTTATAGTGAAACCACTTCAGCCTTTCTTTTATAAATAAGCAATTTCTAAAAACTTGCACAGAAAATGAATTTCTCCTAGTCTGCTAATGGGATTTAAGACAGTGTTGGACTCACCTGATGAACAGGGAGAGTTTGATTATTGTTATTTCTCCTTGTTTGCGTCAGTTCCGATAAAACTACATCCTTCCTTCCCACCATCTCCTCCATAGAATACAACATTTGTTTGAAATTTAAAAATGAACTAGGCAGCTCTGCATCCTCTCTCCCATTTCTGAGCATGTGCCCATTTGGAGTTCCTGTTCCTCTGACCTCTCAGGTCATTTCCCGTCCACTACTCGTTTTTACGGTCACAAGTGCTTTGTTTTTCCTTTTTCTTTTTTTGTTTCTATAATGATGCATCCAAATAGCAGGTGATCAATATTGGCCACAACAGAGTGTCTGTGATTTGCATAATGGTGTTGTTTTATTCACTTAAGTCTGTTTGTGGCTTTGGGTAACAGAAGGCAGAATCTGTCTTACGTGATGCACATAATCATCATGTAATGTAGGAACACACTTCCTCAGAGTGTACAAATCATGCTGTAAGATGCTGAAGATCTCAGCAGACTGACACACTTAAATTGATTTGAACTCGGATGAGTTCACTGTTGATACTGCTCAGAGTCTGTTCTGCACTAGTTGAGCTTTGCATAGCTTGGCTGGATTGCAGACAGAATGTGTTTCTTTGGAACAAAACTAATTTGAGATTTTTTTGCTTCCTAGCTCTTGGTTTCAATTAAAGTTTTGAGATAATTTTTATAGTACATTAAATATTTTTTTCATGTTTAATATTTTACTTGTATATATATGTACATATTTGTTGTATATTAAAAGGGAAATGAAATAAAAAAGAATCAAAAGATATGCACAGAAAGTAGTGTTAAGAAAAAAAATTATATATAGTCAGTTTTTTTCTTAACACTATTAGCAGGGATGAGATATAAATATCACTTATTGCAAAAGTGGCATCCCATCACAGTACGACGCTTGAATTCACTGAGCTCTCAGAACGACCCCTTTCTTCCACTAATGTTAGTTAAAACAGACTGCATGGCGAGGGCAATCGGTCTGATTGAAACACCTGTGCTGTGTCCGACATCACCCCCTATACCCTTAAATATAGCACTATTTTAGGGGACAGCCATTGTAGTGGTGTCTGAAATCATAGTGGACATTATCAAGCGCACTCATTCAATCCCACAATGCACTGCAATAATGAGTGTACACCCAATGTATGTCAACTGCTAGAGAATACCCATAAAGCACTGTGAACTGAATCATCCATCCATCCATTTTGAACTAATATAGGGAATAGGGAATGAGGGTATTGGGGCGATTTTGGACACAGCCCTGAATTCAAGAATTAAGAGGTGTGTCCCAATACTTTTGTCCATATATTGTATCTCAAAATTGAACAGTACTTGAAAAAACAATGTATATGCTTGTAATGTCTTGCCTCAAATGTAATTCAGGGATACTCCACCGAAAAATGAAAATTCTGTCATCATATACTCACTCTCATGTTGTTTCAAACCTGTATGAATTTCTTTCTTCTGCTGAACAGAAAGGAAGATATTTAGAAGAATGTCAGTAACCAGACAGTTTTAGATACCATTGACTTCCATAGTAGGGAAAAAAATATACTATGGAAGTCAATGGTATCTAAAACTGTCTGGTTACTGACATTCTTCTAAATATCTTCCTTTCTGTTCAGCGAAGAAAGAAATTCATACAGGTTTGAAACAACATGAGAGTGAGTATATGATGACAGAATTTTCATTTTTCGGTGGCGTATCCCTTTAATTCTACTGGCAAAACAGCACGTAAGACAATGTGTTGTTGTAGAAGTACAGCTTGGGTGAGGATTGGAAAAATTTGGTTAAAAATACAGTACACTGGCCTTGGCCAAGCGTTGTTCCTCCAGTGTGGCAGGAGGGAAAGCAGAGCCACAGACGCACCTTCTGTTCAAAGCCCTGATAAAGACTGCAGTATGACACGAATCTTGCTTAACATAGTGACATGTAAATTTTTATGTAATATGAGAAGAAGACAGCAGAATTCTACACAAGCTGCTTGTGATGACATTTGGTCTGATATTAAAGCACAGGCCAATGGATTTGTTATGATAAATTGGCACATTCCAAGAATAGGGTACAGAGTAATCAATGTATGTTGGCAACCATAATTTACTTATCTTCACATCAGTGACTTGTAAATATAGTTTAAAAAGTCGATTCATGGGATTTCATTATTCTATAGAATTAATGAACAGAAATTAATGAAAGAAACTCAATAATTAAACATATTATAGGTTCAAATAAATAGGTGAGTGAGTGAGTGAGTGACACATACATGGTTGTGTGAAAATGACATAAAATTTCTTCTTCTCATTATTATTATTTATATATCTTCTTCTTCTTCCTCCTCCTCTTCTTCTTTTTTATTATTATTATTATAAAAGTTCAGTGACACTAGTTTCATGTAAGTCATGATGTTGTAAATTATTTTTGGAAATGTCATGCCTCAGCAAATGAGATGTTATATTGCATTTTCCCACATTTAGATAGTTAGTCTGAATATTTCACAGAAAGCCGTCCTTTATTATTCAGATTTAAAGTTTACTCTGTTACTATTTCACTGTATTTGTGCTCTATTAAGGTTTTTTAAAAAAAACACTGAAGAATAAACCTAATAGTCCCAAATTCTCATCCTTTTGTTTTCCAGAAATCATTCATTAAAGTCCCATCAAACATCACCCCAAATCCATTACTCAGGTATTCAACCATCCTGTTTTATAGTCCAACTCCTGTCAATCACAGTGTTGAATTGTGTAACATTATGTTATGTATAAAGTTGTTTATGTCTCTCTCTTTGTTTCTGTGCATTAATGTTTGTCTCTCAGGTGCCTTCAGAAAAGATCTTACGGGCAGGTGAAGTGTTACGAAACACCATTTTGTTCCGAGCACCTCAAATGATCAGAGACAGGAAGTACCACCTAAAAACATACAGGTAAATACAGGTACAATTAACGATTTATATAAATTGCTTATCCTGCCCGAAAAGACCATAAACATTACTGATAACGTTCGAAGTATCAATTAATGTACATGCATATATATATTAAAAACTATTCATGTACGACTGATACGTTGCAAATCTGGTGATTTTAGTTTTTTTGTTAACTGGAAACTTGCTCTGACTGGATCGTTTGAATAAGTGAGTTGTTGACTCGAGAATAAATGCATTTGGATCACTCCAGTTCACGAATGAATCGTTCAGTAGATGAACAGTTCAGCAATGAGGTTTCTTTACAAAGATACATTAAGAAATTACATTTACTTAATTATTCAGTAAAACAATGTTATTGCGAATATTATTGTTACTTGTTCATCATTGTGTCAATGTTTTATTCGCTGACTTAAACTTGCTTCTTTGCATGAAGAACAACATAGTGATGAAACGCGCTCTGTAGAGCAGTTTGTCCCTTTAGGGCCACTGTAGAAACATGGCGGCACAAAATGGCCATTTCAATGTAAGGGGATCCGCGGTGTGTGTAGATAGAAATGGCTTATTCTAAGCAGGTAATAAAAACACAACGGTTCATTATGTAAGGCCTTTATACATCACTGAAATCATAGTTATGTATGTTATATTGCATTTCTGTCAACAGATCCTCCTAAATATTACATAATGCACCTTTAAGGACAGTAACATAGTAAAAAATACTTTGCTACTGTCCACCACTGGTGTTGAGTGGTTAATGGATTATTTATTTTAAAGGGTAACTCTCGCCAAAATGCATCCTAGGGTCTTTTTGTTAATCTACCCGAGGCAAACTTTCGTTTAAAAGCATAATTAGAATGGAAACGCCACTTTTAAGTTTGACCGTATTTTCGTTTTCGGTCAAATTGCCTTTTGAATGGGAGTGCTTGGGGCACTTCTATGATAGCATCAAAAATGTCTATTTTTAAAACACTAAGAAGGCTCGACACAACATGAAACTTTGCTCGAAGTATCACCAGCGGCTCTACACATGAACTCGAGCATTGACAACATTGTTTGTGTACACAGAGTTTACTAAAAAGAACGATTTTGAACACCTCACTGTAGCTGTGTGTCCGCCGGTGTTTTGACAGTCAAAAATAGTCGATCTCCGAATGCGAATGAACTGACTCTGAATTTTAGTATTGCTTCTTATATGAGGATCCTTTTTCAAATACAAGGTCAATATTGATTTTCACTAACGACAAAACAACAAATTATCCGTGAATTTATATGGAACTAAGCTTTAGGAGCTTTCCATTTTACTCTCCTCCCTGTTACGTTGCATTCGGAGATCGACTATTTTTGACTGTCAAAATGCCGGCGGACACAGTTACAGTGAGTTGTTCAAAATCTTTCTTTTTAGTAAACTCTGTTCTCAATGCTGGAGTTCATGTGTAGAGCCCCTGGTGATACTTCGAGCAAAGTTTCATGTTGTGTCGAGCCTTCTTAGTGTTTTAAAAATAGCGATTTTTGATGCTATCATAGTCATGCCCCAAGCACTCCCATTCAAAAGGCAATTTGACCGAAAACGAAAATACGGTCAAACTTAAAAGTGGCGTTTCCATTCTAATTATGCTTTTAAATGAAAGTTTGCCTCGGGTAGATTAACAAAAAGTCCCTAGGTTGCATTTTTGCGAGAGTTACGCTTTAAGTGCCCTGCATACCTGTGTTTGTTGTAGGCGTTGCTGTATGGGTACAGAGCTTGTTGATTGGCTGTTACAGCACACTTCCTGGTGCACTCTCGTGTTCAGGCTGTGGGGATGTGGCAGGTGTTGCTGGAGGAGGGAGTCTTAAACCACGGTGAGTGTGTCATACTCGTTCACTTTCAAAGGTCAGTGACTGCTTAAGGCAGTAAATCACTGCACAATATGACCAAAATATATATATATATGACCACAAACCAGTTTGAGAGAGCTCTTAATTAAGATCTATAATTTCGCTTTGAATTGACACTATAAATGCGATGTGGTCGAATGTTTTTGTTTGTTTAATGGTTGATTTGTTGTTTGTGGTTCCTGTTCGGTGTTTTGCTGCAGTGGACCAGGAGCTGAGTTTCCAAGATAAGTATCTGTTTTATCGGTTCCTGGATGATGAGACAGAGGAGGCACCCCTCCCCAGTGAGGAAGAGCAGAAAGAGAGCGATGAAGAACTGCAGGACACCCTCCTGCTCCTCTCTCAGATCGGACCTGACGCCCATCTTCGAATGATCCTGCGGAAACTGTACGTTCTTCCTCAGAAACATCAGCGCCTGCTAATATGAGTCATTACGTCCCCCCGAGGCTCTGGGCTATAAAGAGAAGTGCCTCAACGTGATCTGATCTGTATCTGCTACTGTTTGGCTGCTTTCCTGTGAACTTTCCCACAATTCTCCAAAGAGAGATTAGACTTTTATATGCATGCTGTAACTGAAGCAGAGACCTTTTAAAGGATGTAACATCTGCACTAGGACTTTTTTTGGTGCACAAGTTTGATCCACAAAAACTTTTTAAAATGTCAGAATAAGTTCCAAAGTCATTACTGGCCAATGACATCATTGTCCTCTCTGCTCATCTCTGCAGGCCTGGCCAGAGGACAGTAGATGACTTGGAGATCATTTACGAGGAGCTGCTGCATATTAAAGCCTTATCACATCTCTCCACCACTGTAAGTCCGCATAATGGCCTCATACACTCTGTAAAGTGTCTGGACTGACAACCGCATTTAAATACGGGAGTGAGTCCCCTGTGTGAACCGAACACGACTCACTCCCGAAACGCGAGACCTGGCAACACGAATGAGTCAAGGCTCGTTTCACTGTGAAAGTGATTTATTGCACTGCACATACAGACGAGAGACACATCTCTGATACTTCATATACAACTAGCTGGTCAGTTTGGTTTCGTACAAAATGTAGAATTTTTGAAAATATTACTACATGCATTTTTTGGAGTTTATTCCAACCGAATACAGATTGAAAGTGCCATCATGTGAAGGCCAAGTATGCTAACCCATGCTTGGAATTTGTCCGCTGCATTTAACCCATCCAAGTTAGTGCACACACATTAGGAGTAGTGAGTAGTGAACACACATTTTGCTGTGGCGCCCGGGGAGCGATTGGGGGTTAGGTGCCTTGAGAATCGAACCCGCAACCTTCGAATTACCAGTCTGACTCTCTAACCATTAGGCCACGACTGCTTTAATCGCTAAAAGGTGAACTAACAACCGAATTGAAATGCAGTGTGACCCATATGAGGTTAGTTTGAGGAAATTAGTTTTGTATACACACATTTTAAGTAAAAGAACAATTTAAGAACAACAACATCCCTGTAACACTTTTTTCTTTTGTTCAAACTGATTCTGTTAAAGTGCCCTTTATTATATTAAATGTGCAATTTAAGTGAGCTTCAAAAAAAATTTTTTAAAGAGCATATAAAATTTGTATAAAAGTAAAAAAAACTGTACTTTGGGATAATATATATTTTTAATGAAATAAAAGGCCACTTAAATGTACTTAAAATACACTTAATACACTTAAGCACACTTTTAGTAGTCAAATGAAACTTTTACATTAAAGTACATTTTACTTTATTGTAATTTTAACTATAGTGCATTACTTGATGATCATTTTAAATTCAATCTATTTTATTGCAACAACATCATTGCAAATGTGAAATTTCTAATACATGAAATACATGAAACAAGCATCAATATAAATTGCACTACAGTATATTTTAGTTCACCATAAATGCATTCAAGTACATTCAACATTACAATTTAACACTATTCCAAAGTAAATGGAAGTAATTAAAAAAAATTACATATAAATATGTACTTAAGTTCTACTTATATATATATATATACAGTTTGACAAAAATATTTGACTGCAGAACACCACAATTGACCAATCAGAATAAGAATTCCATGCGGCTTGAATTTTGCACGACAACGGCTGCTGTTGCTATTGTTGATGTCATGTTTGTGGCCCCTCCTCCTCAGAGTGTCTAATGGCACAAGCCCCGCCCCTTCTCCCTGTCCCTCTACAGGTGCCCAATCATTTTATCTGGCTCATCTTTTTCTATTGGTATTTCCACTCCTCTATGAACTTCATAGCTGAGCTCATGCAGTTCGGAGATCGTGAGTTTTACCGAGACTGGTGGTGAGTGGCTTCCTCCATCCAGAGCTGGTTTACTCTTATCATACTTAAGTATGTTTTACATTTACATCAAATTTACATCAAAAACTCATTTAAGTTAAGGCCTGTTCACACCAAAGTTGATAACAATACCTATAATGTTAATAACCCTTCTATGAGAATTGCAAGTAACTGTAACGATAACAATGATATTGTTGGAATCACTTTCAGAACAATTTTTTTTCTAGCTGATGAAGGATAAAAACACTAACAGCCAATCAGAATCCATTCTACTTTAAAGAGCTCAAGCATTTAAAGCGGCTGATGAAAAAACTTCAGCATTATCGTAATAGTTATCTTTATAATGAATGGGCTTGCATTACTTTTGGTGTTACTGGTATTATCATTGAATGCTTGGATGCATCACATTACAGAAGTAAAATAGCTTGCGGATGCCATTTCACAGAAAGTTTTCACACTTTGTGAATACTGAGCTTTATATATTCGCAGGAACTCTGAAACGATTCCCTACTTTTGGTCGAATTGGAACATTCCTGTTCACAAGTGGTGCCTACGGTGAGACGGGATTATCAGTTAATATGATTGGATCGGTTTTCTTGCTCTCCCTTTGCATTTATATCATGACAAAAATCAGTTCTGAGGAAAGTTTGTGGTATCTGTTCATTGGTTTTTCATTCTCTGTTTCCCTTCAGACAGTTTTATAAGCCCATGTTGATGAGAGGGATAAATAGGCTACCGGCTCAGGTCGCCGTGTTCTTCCTGTCTGCATTTTTCCATGAGTTTCACTGCACACTTGTATTGCTACAGTTTACAGTCATGTTTTTTCCTGTGTATTAATAGTCCTGACAATGTTTTGTTTTATTTTGCCAGTATTTAGTGAGCGTTCCTCTAAAGATGTTTCGGCTATGGGCGTTCCTGGGTATGATGTTACAGGTCAGTCTTAAATACCACATTATGCTTGTTAAATTCATCTTTTACTTAATCACCTTGAAACTGTTTTTGATATTTTTGGCACAGTTTTAGATCTATTTAGATCTTATTTGACCAGACGCAGACAGTTTGTTGCTTTAGGGGAACACAGGTCTGATATTGGAACAGTAACTACTGGCATCCCCCAAGGCTCAATCTTAGGACCCTTTTACTTTATACTTATTCCCGCTTGGCAACTCTAGTTAAGTATAATTTTTATGCAGTTGACACACAGATATACATTCATTGTAAACACAGTCAAAGTGAGGCTGTCTCATTGCTCACTGAATGTACAGTAGTGAACATTTGAAGTGGATAAAAACCTTTCATCAAAGTTATACATGAATTTTGAACAATACCCGTTCTTGTCTTAGGACAACTTTTTTGATCCACTTCAAATGTTGACTACTGTATTTCTGAGATAAAATCATGGATGGCAAATAATTTTCTTTGCTTTTTCTTTGCTTTGCTTTTTTCTTCCAGTTAAATTTAGAGTTGATATTAAAGTTCTAATGCTCGCATAGAAAGCACTTCACAAACTGGCTTCGGACTATTTATCTTAGCTTTTAACACCATATATATATATCCCAAACCATAACCGACGCTCCTTTCAAGGCACTATAGAAAATAAAGTTTTATTATGAACATCAAATAAAATGGAGACGTTTCTCATTTCACATTCTACTTCCTGTTTCAGGTCCCACTCGCCTATTTCGTTGGCCGATTCTTGAGAGGAAACTATGGGAACGCAGCCGTGTGGATGTCGCTGATCATCGGCCAGCCGACCGCCGTTCTGATGTACGTCCACGACTATTACGTGCTGCATTATGGGGCGCGTCAGAGGGCGTCGCGGTATGACGCAGCCATTTCTGCAATAACCGAGATGTTGAATGTAAAAGACAATGCATATATTTTTCGAAGGGAAATTTTTAACAGACTTCAGCCCAAATCAAATGTGATTATTAGTCAGAAGGCACGTGGAAGGTGAGAGTAGACATGTTTTATCACGTGCAATGCAACCAAGTCAAACACTGCCGAGCCAAAGCAGCACGTCATCGCAATGCCTTCTCACTAATGTTTCGTACTTGACATTTTCCTACTGATAAATTCAGAGACACAAAATCAAAAGTGCCAAAAATATGGTGGTGTTTATTTTTCTCAATGCATTTCAGATGGACACTCATTTGTGTCTGCAATTCAAGTGTAGTGTTTTTTACATTTGTGCTGTTGCTTTAGTGTGTGATTGATTGAATCTGTGAGCCTATGCACTTTACTCAAAAATGCATGACGTTTGTGAACCTTTTAAAGGTAAAGATTGTAACTGCTTTAATGTTGATTTCAATACTTGCTGTCAATTTTAGTTTCCATAATGATACATGAATGTGTAAAATTGTTAAAGCCAAAAAATGTTGTGCCATTTTAATTGCCTGGAAAATTATTTCACTGGGATTTAAGGTTTATCTGCTCTGTTCATTAGGCGCCAAGCACCAATGGGGTCGAGATATCGAGATTTCAGTTTCCGTCCGGCATGATTTTCATAGTAACTTTGGAAATCCATGGCCTTAAGTCATTACTCTGCTCTCTTTAGATTCCTTAAAACAATACCCATCTTTCCAAAGTCATGTACAGTACGTTGCATGTCTGTTATTCTGTTAATTTGATCACTTTTTCAAACAAATTTGCATCAAATAGTCTTGGATTTTTTTTTATTACCAAACCAATTGTAAGTAACGTGTCAACGGACACCAAGTAAGAAGTGAGGATGTTTTTTTTGCCAATTATTTTCTTCAAACAGAGTACCAGACCTTGCCCTGCTGGTCCATTATTATAATGATTTATATATTTGTTATTTGTCCACTATTGCGGTGCTTGGTCCCATTATTAATGATTGCAGGTGTTTGTTAGTTTTTTTCTTTCTGGTGTAAATGGTTTTGATGGACACTTTCTAACAACAACATCATCTTTTTATGAATTTATTGATCTAGATCAGTGGTTTTCAAACTGTGGGTCGCGACCCACTTGTGGGTCACACAGTGAGAAAAGGTGGGTCGCACAAAGGCACTTAGCTCCAGCTAAATTTACGCTACGATGAGTGAAACAAAACCAGTTCGATTAATGACCAACCGAATCTTAAGTAAGTTTTATGATGTCTCTTCTTTGTTTATAACCTTTTATCAGAATCATCCTACATGTATATTGATATTGATATTGGCCTGAGACTGATATTAGAAGCAGATCTAATCAAGGTTTGCTGAAAATAAAAATTCTTTGTATTGGCAGATTTTAAAGGCACTGAACAGTTAATCATTCTTTCAATATTAATGGCTGAATCTCAGAAACAAGAACATTCCCAAGTCATATTTCACCCCAAAATAAAAAAAATAAAAAAATAAAAATTACATTATCTTCTTTCACAAAAGCATACGTGTGTGTGTGTGTGTATGTATGTATGTATGTGAAAATACAACGTAATTTTTCCTTATTGCTCTTTATTTGATAAATATATGTATGCACATTTATCAAATATACACATATATACACATATATATATATATATAATTTTGAAAACAAATAAGCTCAACTGTCCATTTATATTGTATAATTGTATATATAGTGTGTATTATTGAAATTGCAAAGAATTTTGCATTCTACAAAAGATAAGTAAATGCATAAGAAATTATGTATTATTGAAATTGTAAAGAATTGATATATCATAGTGATACGTTAAATTGCTAAATGTATGCCAACTGTTGTATTATAGAATATTGTATTACAATATTTGTTACTGTCAGTGTCATAAACGAACAATCAAGTGTCAGTTGAGCACATCTCGTCTTAATAGTCATGAAAATGTCACAGTAAAAAAAAAAAAACATAAGTTCTAAAAAAAGAAAATGTCTTATTTTGTTCCTCTTGATTTAGAGGTGAAATGTGTTTTGATGAGCTCACCTGCACTGTATTAGTCCTAAAACAGACACAATTCGTTCTTTTGTTATGTGTATGTGAGCCGCGTGTGTTTTGATGAGCTCACCTGCATCTCAGAGTCTCGATGTAGTTGGTGCCGTACGCTCGGCGTGTGAAGTCTGACAGGTTGAACTGGATCTGGTTCCAGCCGTCGTCGAGCCTCATGGGCATCGTACAGATGAAGGGCTTCACGCGGGTCGTGCTCTGATAGTTACTCGCCCTGAACCTCCGCCGTACGTTCTTATCATCCAGCACCTGGAATGACACTTATGTCATATAGATCGTGTGCTGGTTCATTTTTTTGGGGATGAATTGCAATATTATCGAGACCCTACCTGAACTTCAAATGTGAAATACTTCTTGAGGTTCTTGATGATCATGACGAGGAAGGGCAGTTTGATGCCGAGGGTTTTCTTGGGGTCTGCGGGACACGTGATGTAGGTGGTGCTGTGGAGAGACAACACACGGGTCAGGCTGGATCAAGAGGATCATGTGATCAGACATATGGACACACACACACACACACACACACACACACATACATACACACACACATATGGACACGTGTGTGTGTACTATATATTTTAATTGGCAACATGATTTACATATTACCTGGCATTTACCTCAGGTATGAACTTCTGCATATGGAAAAATATGGACACACACACATATGGACGTGTGTGTGTGTGTACATACATATACGTACACACAGACACACACATTTTTGTGTTAAATGTTCAAATAGTTTTTGGTGCCACTGAGAATACTTTATTAATCCCATGAATAAAATTGGAGTACCTTTGGGGGAAAGGTAAAATCTTGACAGTATTAAATGAAGTGCAATCATGAGAGCGATTAAATTGTGAGAGCAGTTAAATTAGAGCATTAAATGTTTATGGCTTTAGAGGATTTTTTTTTTCTTGTCATACACAGATCCGATCATGTCATCCGCTTGTGTCAACACAATGACGGCAAGTACAGCAAGCCACCTTTGGTCCCTGGATGATGTTCTTGGTCAGGGGGCGACAGCCAGCGTCTTCAAAGCACGAAACAAAGTACTTTACCATCAACACTGATTTCCCAAATCCCTTACAAAAACAGCGCATAGACTTGACATTTCACGCTAAATGACTTTATATTCCTGTAGAAAACAGGTGAGCTGGTGGCCGTGAAGGTCTTTAACTTGGCGAGCTACAATAGGCCGTATGAGGTGCAGATGAGGGAGTTTGAGGTGCTGCAGAGGCTCAATCACATCAACATTGTTAAACTCTTTGCTGTGGAGGAGGTACGTATCTGATGTGGTTTGTGACGCTGTTTATGATTTTCCAGCTATGATAAAAGGGGTTACTGACATTCTTCATAATATCTTCTTTTGTGTTCACAGAACAGAGAAACCCATACAGGTTTAGAACAACACGAGGTTGAGTAAGTGATGACACAATTTTCATTTTTGAGTGAACTATGCCTTTAAGTTTTCCACATTTATTGTATGTCATTATGTCAGTATCAGTACTTGCTTTCTACCATGCACAAATAAAACTGTCACTGAACTTTTGCTGTGTAACTGTAACAATGAGCACTCAAACACACCAAACCAGCAATTACTAAAAACACACACAAAAACTGATTTTGCACGGGCATTTTGCACTAGTAGTATAAACACAAAAAGCAGATGAAAATGCCAGAGCATTAAGTAATTATCATATTCATTTACTACGCTATTTATAAGTTACTCAATGGTTCTTCAAAAAATGCCATTACAGCATCATTAGGTCATGTTCAAAACCTGTTACCATGGTAATACCATAGTACTTTTAGCGAGAATTAGTATAATGTTATCCATGTCCTAATGTTCTAACCTACTTTAGATTAAACGTAAATGGTAACTTTAATTACAGCCTAAATGTTAAGTATGTAAGTTAACGTTAGCTGTCCATTAGCAACATCTGAGCTCGCTCAGCCCATCTAACATCATCATTTCCGGCTTGTGCTCACCTTCTTGTCCCAGATCTGCAGAGGTTTGCTGCCGATACTGTAGAGGATGGACAGGAATCCGCTCTGGAAGGTGTTTTTGAACATAATCCTGCAGCTTAAATTAAAATAAAATCACACCATACACTGCTTATTCTGCTTTGAACGCGTCCGGCTGGATCGCTGCGCTGGATATCTCGGGTTCCGCCTGACAAACACTAAATAAACTTATACATCGGTTATGAGAACAAGGTATTTTATAACTCGTTAATAGTTGCGTCCGATCCGATTAATCTCAAGCAGCGACACGGACGAGGTTTTTCGGAGTTTATTTGGGAGTTGCTATGCGACGTGACGTGACCTGGTTGTCACGTCGGACCCTTTAATGTTGACACGGCTGTTGCTATAGTAACGGGGTGTCCCAGTCCCACAGCGCATGACTGCTGGTGTGACGAAGCTTTATAATAAAGCAATTAATATATGAAATACATGTTTATATATAGAAAATGTTGTTTAAAATAGGTTTATATGGAGTATAGTCAGACTAGCTGTATTGTTTTGAATTGTCAATTAAATGTTTGTTAAATAGTGCTGTCTGTAATATATACACATACACACACAAACATACACATCCTCTCTCAAACACACTCACTCTTTAGCACACACACACTGACACAGTCACACATACTCTCAAACACACACACTCACTCTCAAACACACACAGACACTCACAAACACACAGACACTCACACACACACACACACACACACACACACACACACAAACTCTCTCTCACACACACTCCCTCTCAAACACTCACTTTC
>FLSR01004877.1:16943292-16991952 GCA_900092035.1 Leuciscus waleckii
AGAGAGAGAGAGAGAGAGAGATTGAAAAACATGAGCAATAAAAAGAGTATTTCAATATTTCTTCCAGCAGAAATGAATTGCGTTACAGTCCAGTGTCTGTTCCTCTGTACTTACATTCACGGAAACCTGAAAACCTGTAAACAAAGACAAAGAAATGACAGTGCTGTTCACTAGATACACCATTCAGTTAAAGACTTTTATAGGAGGCTATATTTAAAAAAAAACTGTACTTATATGTACTATATAATATAACTGTAATATAATATTATGAACAGGTAAAAGCTAAACCAGACTCAGCAGTCACATGTCATCTAAATAATAATATTTAATACGTAACGGTTCGTATATTCGTTTATTCTGACTGAGTTTGTGCTTGTTTATAAGAAATTTGCTGATTTGAAAAACTCGAAATATCATTATACGTGATTATACTGAACTGTTAATCTATTGGTTCTTTTCAAAATGTGTTTATAATCAGCATTTCAGTCGTCTCGTCCGCCATCTTGGGTGTTTTTACTTCACTGAGCTCGTCGCAGTGCATTTTGGGATTACTTTTGTTATATCGACATTAATAATCCAAAGGAAAAATGTTTTCGATATTTGGTGAAACTTTTGCTTCATGAGAATTAGTTTTGACAATATAAAAAATATGAATATTATTCCCCTCATTCTTTCTTCATGGTGTCTTTATATTTTCTCTTTGATAGTGTGTCTGAGAAATTTCTCTTATAACAATTATGTAAGTAATATCCTGTACTGATGTCTAAAAATTGATTACTAAAAAAATACTATCATTCTGAATAAAAGATCTATGACACAATGATTAATCTTGCCTGAGATATATTGCCTGTCAATCAGTCGGTCCGTCAGAGGGAACATGATTCATTTCCCTGAAGCTTGAAGAAAATATGAAAGTTTATGGAATATTTCGTTACTTTATAGGGGAAGATTTGATCTTAACACATAGCCTGGGACACGACTTCACTTCCTGTTAATAAGATGCTAATTCAAAAACAAAACAGAGATACAGAGTAAAGTTAAAATGTCATAAAAGCATCCAAATTTGCTAATAAAGAAATGAGATGTCAAAAACACCATGAAACACACACACACACACACACACACACACACACACACACACACACACAAATAAATGTAATACCCAAAATAACAAACAAAAATAAATGATGTGCAATGAAGCTTATTATTTGTAGCCTACTATTCTATTGAGGAATGAGACGAATAAAGAGCCTTCTCGCTCGTGTGAGCGAACAAACATTGGAACGTTTGGGGAGTGTGTGTGTGTGTGCGTGCGTGTGTGTGGGTGTGCGTGCGTGCGTGTGTGCGTGCGTGCGTGTGTGCGTGCGTGCGTGTGCTTGTGCGTGTGCGTGCGTGCGTGCGTGCGTGCGTGCGTGCGTGCGTGCGTGCGTGTGTGTGTGCGCTGCAGGTGATGGAGAGCTGCAGCAGTACGCCGAGGTCTTCAAGCAGAATCACATCACAGGACAGAGACTCCTGCTGCTGTCTGAGACTGACATGAGGGATCTGGGTGTGACGTCCAAAGGACACATCATACATCTGAAGGTGCCAAGCTACTTCCTCCACGATTACAGCTCTTACCTTTACAAATGTTAGAAATATATATACATTATTTGTCCGTGTCCTGGTTAAAACTGCTTATTTCTCTGGATTTAAACATTCTTAGAAACATTTGGGATAATGAAAGTATTACAAATTAACAAAATATATACCATTGTTCGAGTGGACACAGGTGAAGACAACATTCTAAGAAGTCATCAAACTATGCTTTTGTTTTGAATAAACGCCCTCTAGTGGCGAAAAATTACATAGTGTGCCTTTAATGTAAAAATAATTTAATGCGAGTTTGAATATAATTTTTCATGACCGTTATAGACAGACTGAATGCAAGAACTGATAATGAGGCTAATTCACCTCAGATCTTGAAAATAAATGAAAGGAAAGAACATGTTCAACTCAAGATGAACAAACAAGTGTATTCCATGATAAATAAATAAAAAAGATTATTTCAGTCTCTCAGAATGAATTTTTAATCAGGTTAAAATGGTGTAAGATTTATGAATTTAATAATGTACTTCTCCATTTCATTGCGAATGCACAGAGACTCCGCCCACACGCTCTTCTGATTGGCTGGGATTTTTTATTGATTTTGTCGCAGTTTGGACGGATAAATGACATCACGTCTGGTTAGGACAGTGTTAGGCGGCTTAAATTAGCTTTTCAAAGCTGCAATTTCTGATTTAACAGATTTAACGAGCAGCACCATGTTATTTCCCCTGTTTTGTCCGAATGCTGCCACACTCTGCCATACGTAAACGCCGTCTCTGAGAAGTGACGTGCCGCAATTTGGCGACTGTCGGCATTGGTCCTCGTCTGTCGATGCAGTGTGAATCGGCCTAAGGAAACCGAGCAAGAAATCTCACGCAGATTTCTCACACGAATTTCTCAACAATGCTCAGAAAGTTCAACATCTCAATATGAAGTCGAATAAACAATATGAAGACCAAATGATCTGAGCAATGCCACATTCATTCATGTGTCAACAATTGATTTATTGTCTCTTGGTTGGAATTAATTTTATTCCCCCCAATGATTTTTTTAGAAATATCCGTGACAGCGTTGATGTTTAATTGAAAACTCCATTATGTCATATTGCTACGCTTTGAAAGAGCGACCTCTGAGAAATAATTTTTCCTCCTCTGGGAAACGCTGCTAACTGACATCACACGTCTGATCCTGTAAAGCGTATGTTCGCTCCATAGAGAGCGTGATGTGTTGAATTAATTACTCTAGATGTATATGACATATGCCAGAGCGCGAATTATATGTTCATAAGTGATACACAATGGTATTAATTGTTGTTTTGCTGCTGAAAGTCCATTAACAGGTAATAATTATGTAACATTCACACACAGCTGGTCATTGGCTGATTGTTATGCATAACTGCATAAATCCATCTCGTAATGTTTTAAACATTATGTCAAATCTTTTCTTTTTCAGACCGAAATTGAGAAACTTACCCACGACTACCTGAGTCTGTTCCACTTTCCTCCGTTGATCAAGGCATGTTTTCACTTTCTAGATCATCTTTTACATAGAGTTGACGTGATTTTGCTTTTTTGAACAGTAGTCACACTGTTTTTGGCTGATTTCTTCCTTATCCAACACACTTTAAAAAGGATACACTTTATTTTAAGGTGACGTAGTTACATTGTACTTACTCAAATAAGTACTGAGTAATATTAACTACATGTACTTACTATAGAGTTACGATTAGGGTTAGTTACTTGTAATTATGCATAATTTACTGTTATTACTACGTCACCTTTTTAGCTTTTAGTAAAATAAACTTAATTTACTGGGTTTATCCAATTAATTTGTCCTATGTAGATAAAACTAAAAAAAGCCAGTGCAAAAATCAGTTTTTACATTTTAGATCTATGTAGATTTTGTAGATAATATTGGAAACTACAGGTATATCCTATGTGTATTGGAGCAGGGTTGGACTTAAATCTGCAGGGCTGTGGTCCAGTTTTTCACCCCTTGGATGTTTTCTAGAGCTGATATTAGGCTATTTGTTCAGCAGAGTGATGTAAGTTTCATTATGATGCATCATCCAGGATTTTAGGAATAACATGATGCAATGTATCATGTATGACGCAATACCAGCTTCAGATTGCATTATTCATGGTTTCGCCTAAAAAGCAATACTGTCCAAAACCAGTCATAGATTAATTCATAGATCCAGTCAAAGATGTATTTTAGTAATTTCTGAATTAAAATGAGATCCCTTCCCTTTATAAATCACTTTTCCTCTGCCATTCCCAGGGTCGTATATACTGACTCAATAGCATTTCTTGAAAACTAGAGCCAATCAACAATTTTAAGCATCGTTTTTGTTCTCAGTGACCCAGAAGTAAAGTTTGACTACATTTATTTCAGAAGTATTTTGTCTGTAGACCAGTGTAATCACTAATTAGATATGAATTGTTAAAAATAAAATGAAATGAATTCAGAATTCAGATTAATGTTCAGTGGATAGCAACAGTTATTAGGCAGATTGTTACATCACCAGCATTTCAAAACAAAACATAAAACTCAAAACAAAATAAATCTTGTGGCAGTCATACATCAAAGATAAATTTTATCTTCACACTCGTGAATTAAAGACAAGTGCTGTGTCAGAATGTGCCTACTTCCATACTATATAATAGGCACAAAAAAAAAGTATGTGAGCTGAGTATGTCCGAATTCACAGTATTCATAAAACAATAGGCGAAAAGTACCCAGATGACCAACTACTACTTACACAAGTGCACATCCACACTTAACTATCCCATGAGGCCAAGGGAGAGGATTTGTGGATGGCATGGAAGCTACACAACTGATGCTGGTATAGGTGAATGACAATGACAACATGATGAATGTAGTACGTCCAGATAATATTCATGCTACACCGATTCAAACTATATACAGAACATACTTTTTTAACAGTCATAATTACTTATTCAAAAGGAGAGTATGATTTCAGATGCAGCCATGTAGAAAAATAAACCTAAAACAGGAAATTATATCATAGAGAGGACCCCGCTGACCCTCATGAATGTGTGTCAGGGTCAATAAAGATAAATAAAATATATAAATAGTTCACGTTTTATGACAATGCATGGTTAGTTCGGGATGTAAAATGTCATTCGGTGAAACAAAAAACTTTATGTTTAATATATTATATATTTAAAAACTTTTTGAAAAACAATGATTAAAATGCAGACACTCGCATAGATTCTAGACAAATTATGATTACACCACATTTTGAATTGGCTTTTCTTGGAAATGTTACCAAGATGATTTCATTTCTAATAATTTTTTTAAAGGGGTTTTCCTTGTCATTGCTCACTTAAAAAAGTAATTGCATTCCTCTCATCAACAATCCGCATGATGGTCGAATATTGGAGAAACACGAATGCACTGTTTCTTCACGGTTCTTTTTAATGTATGAAATGCTTGTGATTTTCTGTCATTATTTTCGCATCACCGTCTGTGCATCATTTCCTGTGTTGACGGGAGCTTTTGTTGCTGATGTGATGTCTTGTCATAACTGAGACTTTTTGTCACACAATTGCGGCGCTCCTTGATTTGAAGTTGTCTTCCTCAAGTAAAAGATGCCTGTTATCGCCCTCCTCCGAAGACTGACCACTGTCTAAACGCATTTTCCGTTCCCAAGCCTCTTGTTTTGGTTCCTCTTTTTGGTTCACTTAAAAGAGGCCGCAAGAGGTAAATGATTTCTGGTGTAAAGCCAGGCGTAGCATCCATCCATCCACCCCCTCTCGCCGGCGAGCCTTTGTTTGGGCTCCTGACACAGGAGAGCGACTGCGTCTTCACTTTCCGTTTGAATTTAATCAAAAATTTAGCCAGAAGTCATTTTCTTTTTAAAAGGCAAATGTTATTTAATCTTTCAGCTGTTATTGTCCCATCATAAATAGTCCCCTTTCAACGGTGCGGCGGGGCTGAAGCGGGGCCGCTAATTGCCTCCTATTTCTCCTGACATGTGGTGGTTTGGTTGGGAGGAAGCTCAGCGGGAAGAAGGAAACAGGAGTCTGAGAAAATGAGAGCTAATTATTTTCCCCTGCCTGGTGTCAGCCTCCGTGTCAGCCTTGTTTTTACAAACTGCAAGGTTTTTTTTGCACTAAATAAAACAAACCCGCTTCGCTTGAGTTTTTTTTTTTTTTGCTGCCTTTTTTCGCTCATCTCTCTCTCTCTCTCTCGCTCCCTATGCTCTGAACTCTTTCATCTCTAACCCTGCTGTTCTGTCCTTCTGTCACTGCATTAACACAGAGAGACTCCTGGGAATCACAGGCTCTCTAATGACTCGGTGCAGAGACCAGCACACACTCTGTGTTTGGGGAATCAGCAGGGCCAATTACCAGGGCCAAACGAGTCCGACACGCAGCCGGAGGGCCAAACGAGTCCGACACGCAGCCGGAGGGGTAAATGAAGAAGCTGCATGCTTCACTTCTCTTCAGATTCAGATGCTGCTTCACTTTCCATCTGGGATTTGTTTATTCGCTCTTTGGTCTGCTCTGCACTCTTGTTCAAAATTCCACTGTTAATCCATTATGTTACATGCCGTTTCTTTGCAAATATGAAATGTACAAGCAATTTCTAAGTGAAATTAGTTTTAGAGGAAATCCTACATCAGGGGGGGCCGGTTTCACAAAGATAGACTTTGACTAAGGCTTATATATAGTAGATAGTCAGACTTCAGATAGGCATCTAAATCAGACCGTTGCACAAAGCACTTAAGACTCTGACTATCTTAAGTAGGACTACACTGCAATGCATTCTGGGTAAAATAAGACACTTTTCAAAACAAAAAACATGGCGGATCGAGTAAGCGCATTCAACCGCTCAGTGCAGTTTACCCCAGCGGAAAATATGTGTTTGTTGGAGGAGTATAACAGTTACAAGGACATTTTACTTGGGAAATTTAGCAGAGAATGTAGTAACAAGAAGAAATGTTTGATTTATGAGCCATTTTCCCTTTTCTTTTGGCTGTTTGTAATGTAACTGATTGTTACTGCTGGTTGCCAAGGTAACAGAGTCTTAGGCCTAAGTTAGCCTGGGGGTAAGGTGTCTAATTTTTTTGGTCTAAATTAAGTCAGTCTTTATTTTTGTGAAACAGACTAACTTGCGTTAGACTAGTCCATGAGCAAATTTTAGACTAGTCTAACACTATAAACCGGTCTAAAATAGCTTTGTGAAACCGGCCCCAGGACTAAATGATTTGATTTTGCCAGTGCTGATGCTGCTCTCTCTCTCATCGCTGTCTTTGATCTTGAAATTTAGCTTGTCATAAATAAAATGCAGCGCATGTCTGTTGCTTTTGTTGACGTCAATTTTCATATAAATTTTTATTTGATAAAATGCACCGTTTTATGAATGCATAGAAGGGACAACAGAGCAGTTGCACATGCATGAGGACGCTCTATCAAACGGCGTGTGTAGTGTGAACGGCCACATGTTTTAAGCCGTTCCCTTTGACCTCTGCGGATCTGACGGATCATTACCTCGGCTCAGCCGTGTCTCGCGCGGGCTCTCGGTAAGGGGTCTCATCTCCATTGCTAATGTGAAAGAGAATGGATGTTAAGGTGTCTCGCTCTTGTTATGCCTGAGAAACGAACACGTTCGCTTCTCTGCCCTCTGATCTCTCGTAGCTTCAGTCGTCACATCATTCTGTCTCAGAAACGCGCGTGTGAATGAATACTCTCCCGTTGACATTCAGTGATTCATTCTCAGCATTTGGCTTTATCTGGGATATGTTTTACGGCACACCGCAATGTCTCGCAGCTTTACAACAGAGCAAAGTTCAGCATTATCTGTAACACTCGAAAAGCTAGTAGTAAATGTGTCGCTTTATAGGCATCATCAGCTGTCCTATTAAAAGTAAACTCAGAGTCGGACAGTGGACTCATGTGCAAGTTTGATCCTTGTTCATAGGGTGTCTGCAGGGTTTTAAAATCAAATTAAAGACTTTTAAAGAATTTTTTTAAGACCTGCACAAATAAAATTAAAATCGTATTGAATATGTCATTGTTTATGGCAACATCCTATACCATACAATGACAAAAACTAGTTTTTTAACATTATAAACCACATTTCAGCCTTTAAACCATTTTTTAAGAAAAGGGACGAGTCAAAATAATAAATATGATTATATATACTATTCTAGATACCTTATTATTCTACATTTTTTGAATGCACATTATCTTCTTGTTGATCCACCGGTTAACACTACAAGACTGCGTAATCTGTGTTAAAATATTAAACATTGAAACATGCAGTGCCTACATTTATTTAATTAAATCAAAGCTTTTTAAAGTTTAATTATGACATTAAGCCATATTGCGAATGCTAGCAAGTTTTCCATCCCCAAATGTATGACTTTTCTTATAAGAATTAAGATATTTGAGACTTATTATGATCTTAAATTTGCTCAAACCAAATGTAAGAGGTTCTAAGGACCAGCAGGGACCCTGTGTTCAGTGCCTGTGTATTTCTCGCCTGGAGTTATGACGGATACAAATATCCTAGAGTTGCAAATATCTCTTAAAGGGATAGTTCACCCATAAATGTAAATATTCTGTCATCATTTACCCTCCCTCATGTCGTTCCAAACCTGCAAGACTTTCGTTCGTCTTCAATGAGGTTCATTCTCGTGTTACGCATCACGTTTGAGCTTCAGCAAGAACCAATGAGGTTCATTCTCGTGTTACGCAGCACGTTTGAGCTTCAGCAAGAACCAGTGAGGTTCATTCTTGTGTTACGCAGCACGTTTGAGCTTCTGCAAGAACCAGTGAGGTTCATTCTTGTGTTACGCAGCACGTTTGAGCTTCTGCAAGAACCAGTGAGGTTCATTCTTGTGTTACGCAGCACGTTTGAGCTTCTGCAAGAACCAGTGAGGTTCATTCTTGTGTTACGCAGCACGTTTGAGCTTCTGCAAGAACCAGTGAGGTTCATTCTTGTGTTACGCAGCACGTTTGAGCTTCTGCAAGAACCAATGAGATTCGTTCTCGTGTTACGCAGCACGTTTGAGCTTCTGCGAGAACCAATGAGGTTCATTCTCGTGTTACTCAGTACGTTTGAGCTTCTGCGAGAACCAATGAGGTTCATTCTCGTGTTACTCAGTACGTTTGAGCTTCTGCGAGAACCAATGAGGTTCATTCTCGTGTTACTCAGTACGTTTGAGCTTCTGCGAGAACCAATGAGGTTCATTCTCGTGTTACTCAGTACGTTTGAGCTTCTGCGAGAACCAATGAGGTTCATTCTCGTGTTACGCAGGACGTTTGAGCTTCAGCAAGAACCAATGAGGTTCATTCTCGTGTTACACAGCACGTTTGAGCTTCTGCAAGAGGTTTGTTCTCAAAGGTCAAGCAGGTTCGGTTGAGCTTCTGTTTATTTTCGCTGATCAATGTTCATATGTGAATAAAAGCCTAAATGAATCATATAAAGCGATCAAGTCTCTTCAGAAAATTTGGACTAAACCGTTTAATAAATATGGATTCGTTTTACGATCTCTTTATGAACTTTTTGAAGCGTCAAAGTGGTAGTTGCGTAGCTGTCAATGGAGGGACAGAAATCTCTTTAAATTTCTTTAAAACTATCTTCATTTGTGTTCCCAAAAATGAATGAAAGTCTTACAGGTTTGGAACAACATGAGGGTGAGTAATTAATGATAGAATTTTCATTTTCGGGTGAACTAACCCTTTAATTTAGCAAGAAATTGCTAAAAAAAAATCATATAGACTTACAATGAAGGGAGCTAGGTCATATCTAGAGACCAGAGGCCAGTTGCATAAACTTTGCCACTACGTTAAAACTGTGTCTTAAGAACTAATTTGACTCTAGGAATTAGTCATTCTTACTTTTCTTTTCTTTTTATGTGACTGACTTTAAAAAGTTAGGACCAGTCTTGAAGAACGAAAATAGATGACTAACTTTTAAGATTCGTCTAAGCAGTTTATGCAACCAGCCCCAGAATATTATATAGATGACTTAAGAGTAGCCAAAACACATTAGAATCCACAAAGCAATGCACTAAAAACACTTACCTTAGCAACGCCCTAGCAACCACCCACATGGTTTTTATTGGAAAGAACCACTGAAAAGTCCTTCAGAATGGGAAGAAATTGAAATATTACTTTTCTAAGCGATTAGATTTATAATTTTGAGCTGAGAGAAATTGTGAAATAATAGTTAGATTAAAGTGTGCAGTTAGGTTCACCCTGGTTTGTGCTTTGTGTGTTCTTAATTCCCATTGTTGTCCTCTAGGTTGTGCTGTTGTTATATCACCCTCAAACTGCTAAAATCACACGGGTCTACATTTCTGTTTGCTAAAAACATGCATTATATCTATGCCCACATTTACCTGCACTTTAACCTCATCCTACACACAGTTGTCTCATCTGTGTCTCGCTCTGCCTTTCTGACCTCTGCAGGACTGCAAATGGAAAATGTACATGGAGCTTGATGGGGATGAGGTGGCGATAGCATATATCAAAGACGTGACCTTTAATGCCAACAGACCAGATGTAGATGTATTAAAGATGACAAGGTGAGAAATGCCATATATCACTGTGAACGATGTCTCATTAGATTCCCGCTGCGTTTTGAGGAATCCAGGAGATGAGGTCTTCCTGAGGTCATAAACCTGAGATAATTCTTCCTCACTACTATGTTTACTCCACCAACACAAGTCTTAAATGTGTCATGATAAGAGTGAATATCTCATGCATGTTATGATGCTGTCATGCCTTTCAGCCTCTGTTGTGATGTGCTTTAAAATCTAAATTACTCTCCAGCCTCCGTTTGTCATGGATAAATGGATAGTCGGAATATCGGGCACTCAAACTGTTGACTGCATAGTGAACTATGAGGTAAGCACCAGCCAAAAGACTAGAACTTTATTTTACAGTCCTGTTTTGCATGTACATTACACTACTATATGTACTTATTACAGTAAAAACAAAGGCACTAACCCTATACCTAACCCAAACACCCAAACCTAAATGTAGTTATCTTAGTGTACTTATCTAAGAAAAACCTGAGTATATTGTACGTGCAACAAATATTTTTGAAAATGTTGTGTTTTTCAGAGTGAAACTGCATATTCTAGCCATTTTTGATGAAAGATTCCAAAGACAAACATTATTTTACTTTGGAATAATGTGCACAATAACACTAGCATTGTAAAAGAGAAGTACTATTTACTTGAACTTACTTTAAAAGAGTACTTATTACAGAAATAATCTAGCTTACTTTAAAAGAATATACGTAAGTCCAAACAAAATATAATGTTATCGGACATTTAATTACATGTTAACTGCAATTGAATACATAAATGTGTTATAGTAATTCATAATCATAATTACTTGTCTTTGAAATATGGTTAATGAATGTAGTGACACACATTTATTGTAAACTACAAAATTGCACATTTGTAATGATAAAGTTATAGTAAATATATTAACTTTAAATGTTATACTGAATAACACACTACAGTTAAAATTATAATCAAGTTCTTTACATGTGCTTTATTTAGTATGTTAGTCAACACATCAAAATAAGTGCACTCTATAAAGCATGACAACATTATTATTGAAACAATTATTAAAATGTTAAAATTAAGACTTTTAATTTGACATTATATAGTCACGAAAATGTAGTCTCTTCATGTACACTGAAGTGGACTGTTTGTACAGTAAATAAATACAGTTTTTAATAAGTGCACATACAATACAATTAAACGCTCTTCTTTTCCACAAAGGTTGCAATGCATACTAAGAAAGTAAATTTCATGTGGACTTTAACATCTATTTTATATTTAACATTTAACTGGATATTTCTGTTATTTTAGACAGTACTTTCAGGTTGATAACTGATGTGATGTCTTTCAAAGTTTAGCTACATAAGTATAACCTGTTTCAAGAAACTCCTTATGTGCAACCTGCTAAATAGTTTATAAATATTTAGTATGTCTTGCAGTTATTTGAATGCAGAATTTTCAGATGTGCCATCAAGTTTATAAGGGGGCCTGAGACTGTTTTGGACTGATGCCTTGTTTCCTGACAGGGTAACGTGAGATCTCCGAAGTGCACGAGACATGTGCACACACTGCGGTGGAGTCCGGACAGCGGGAGAGACGTGATCAAACCAGTAGAGCTGCTCATTGAGACGACGGCCAGCATCAGGGAAGGTTACAACAGAGGCAGGTCCAACTCGGGTAATACTGATTCACTGATTTATAGAGAGCATGTGTCCTGTCGTATTAAAATGTATTATATTGAACTTTCTTTTGAACTATTTCAGGATTAATTGAAGTAAATAATAACGGTTTACGTAAATTGTATGTTGGCTGTATTTGTCACGTTCAACCATTCAACCTTGGTACCGAATTTATCGTAAAATCATTTTCTTTAAGTAGTTAACTCCAAGTAAATGCTTCATTTAGGCAAGATCCTGCAACTTAATATTATTTAAGTTTATTTACTTATTTTAGTTTTATTTGGATTTTAAATATTTAGTTTGGTAGCAGAAAATGCAAACCCCTCATAAAATGAATAGAAAATAAACCAGCTTTAGTTTGACCTCCTGGATTTCATTTCTTTTCAGCCATCTGTTTTTAAAGGATTAGTCACTTTAGAATTAAAATATCCTGATTATTTACTCTACCCCCACATCATCCAAGATATTTATGTCTTTCTTTCTTCAGTCGAAAAGAAATGAAGGTTTTTGAGGAAAACATTCCAGGATTTTTCTCCATATAGTGACTTCAATGGGGTCCAATTTGGACAAGGTCCAAATGTCAGTTTCAGTGCAGCTTCAAAGTCTCGACACGATCCCAGCCGAGGAATAAGAGTCTTATCTAGACAAACCATCAGTCATTTTCTAAAAAAAATAAACATTTATATACTTTTTAAGCACAAATGATCATCTAGCACTAGCTCTGCAATACGCCACGCATTACATAATCATGTTGAAAGGTCACGCGTGTTCCGGTTCAGAAATATTGGGTAGGGCGAAAAACTCCCTCATTTTCTCCTCCAACTTTAAAATCGTCTGACATCTTTGTTTTACCTTTTATTTGGTTATTTATTTATTTATTTTTGTTAATGGCGTTTGACTTAGTCTTTGCACTTTCGCTTTGTAAACACTAGGTCTGTACTTCCGCCTACGTTACACGTGACCTAAGTCCATAAGTAAATTATCAGGAAATTTTAATTCTGAAGTGAACTAATCCTTTAAGGCCATATTGTGTAATTACTTTGTATAAAACATTTGAATGATTGTTTTTGTGTTTCTTAATCAGGTGTTGATCCCAGATGGATTTACAACCTGAGAATGAAGCAGATGAGAGAACAAGCCACCCAGGACTCCACAGGCAAGATGTCCCTCCCTCAGTTCCTGTCGGTCATCAGCAACCAATCATCGTACGCCGCTGCGGTGAGGAAGTCGCCCAATCGCAGTCCTCGCACGCCATGGAACGACTCGCGGAGTTCCTCTCCCACTCTTTCTGTCAAACTCTCCAACATCCACCTGGGGTCGAAGGGCAGCAGCCCGTCCAGCACGACGTCTGAGAGCGCCTCCGAGCGAGAGCGCCCCCCTAGTGCTGGAGTAAACACAACTACAACAGAAAAACCTACTACGACCACACGCTAAGATCACTGGAGGAGGACGAGGAGACGGAGACGCCAGGAGGTTTAATCAGATGACACAGAGAGGATCCAGAGGTTTCCAACAGGCTGGACGGCCACGAAACAGCTACTCTTACGCAACTCCATCCAACCACCAGCGGCCAATACCGGGGATGTCAATCGTCACTGAAGTGGTGAAGCAGAAAGGGCCGTCTGAAGAGGCCGGGGCTGGTGATGGGGATTGGATTAAAGTAGAAAGAAAGAAGTCTAATAAACAGGAACATAAACATCAGGAAGGGAGGCAGGCCAGAAACCGGCCACGGAGAGGAGGGAGGGGAGGGGGGCGTGGACGAAGTTGAGCGTTTATTCTGGTAGAAGGGGTGATGAATCAAGTTTGATTCACAGTATGGGCTGAACCTGGTTTTAACCAAAGAAAGCACTTAAACCTAGTTGTGCACAGACAGGGCTTAGATTAAACCAGGATTATGCCTTAGTTCAAATAGGGCATTTAAGTAGCTTTTATAAGCATGCCTTAGAAAAAAACATTACTTGAGACAAAACAATGCCACCGACATATTTTAAGATATGTCAGTGCAAGTTTCCTTCAATTGAAACAGCTCAAACATGCATTTTGTCTGTGAAAGCGTGGGATAGTGTTGTAAATAAAAGCATCTTTTGAAATTGACATTGATTAAGGGGAAAAGTTCACCATGAAATGGATATACTGATCTTAAATGTCATAAATTATTTTGCTGTTCCTGAAAAAGGCCCGTTTTCTTAGCTTTTTTAAAAGTTGATGATATTCCCTTTCTAGTTTTAAACTTGAATTTGCCTCTCTTGTGATTTTATTTTGTTCCCTTATTTTTGTATTGGAACTATGCTGAGTACTTCAATGATGATCATAATAACTGAGGGCATTTTCTATGTTTCGATAATGTCTGGTTATATATTAAATGTGGTTATATATTAAATTGTGAGTTTTTATTATGGAGGATTATTTCATTAAATGATATTAAAGATTTATTTATTATTATATTGGTGGAATTCTAAAGTTATCCATTTATAAGATATTAATAAAATATAAAAAATTTTAACCAACACTTCGTTTGTTTTTATTTAGTCTGCATTTCGCGCGATTTATGTGTCCTTATGCAAATGAGCTCTGAGGTTTGGCGCCACAGCTAAAGATCCTGTAAGCGCATGAAATTCAAAATATACATAATTCTGTTCACCTTCATTTTAATAACCCCAGACTTCTAATTCAGTTGTATCATCAAGTTAATACTTAACTCAGAATTAAATGGATATTACAGTTCTTGAATCTTCAACCTATTCGATTGGGTTACTTTATTATTAGTTTTACACACCTTCCAGGACTCTCATATGGCGCGGAAGAGACTCGCGCCTTTTCAACATTTACCCGCCAAACCTCCAGACCAAACACCCGCGCCACACGAGAGGCACGCGCTCACGGAAGACTCTTGCACATTATAAACTTACACACCGAACTGCAACAATGCGCTCCAAGGTACAGTTAAATACAGCAGCTTTTCTTTTCTTTTCTTTTGACCTGACAGTATGTTTTGTGAATGAATGGAGGAAGGATGTTGTTGCTTGTGTTGTTAAAGTGCTTTTCAGCGCTATAAAAGAGTTAAATTAACGTTACTAAATAGAGCGATTGCTCATTTTATTTCTTTGTTTGGGACGTATATTCGAGAGCATGGTTGTGTTTGTAAGTGTTGTTTGCTGTTTTAAACTTGTAGACTTGTGTTTAACTTAGTGGGGGCAGGGGTCGCCCTAAGTTCTGGAAAACATCTTATAGTAGTAAAATTATTTAACAAAATAAAATAAAAATCTGTTTTATGAACTTCTTAAGTTGGAAGCTTCTACAGCGGTTTACCTTTGCCTTTTTGATCGTCCTTGCAAAAAAATAATTTTGCATAAAAACAAATGTTGAATTAAAGAGTTAAAAGTTAGTTCACGCCCTCCAGACACCGATGACGTTTGAACAGAGCTGGCTTCATTTTACTGGCCACAATTTTTAATTACAAATTTTAAAGCCATACTGCAGTATAATAACAGAACATAGACAGGCTCTCTCCAAGCAGCAGATCTGAAACCTTGTTCTCTACTAATAACCAGCCTGACCTGTTCTGGATTTATTTTGAGTATTTACTGGACTTATTCTTCATTAATAATGTTATGATTATGATTCATGTCCAGAGGCTGCAGGCGTCTCCGCCCTCCACCAGAATGAGCCTGCGCAGTTACAGGAGCACTGCTGTGGTCCCTATGGAAACCTCCTCCTCGGATGACAGCTGTGACAGTTTTGGATCTGATGGTTTTGGGAACTCGGTATGATGTGAACTTTTACATATGGGAAAATTAGACTAGGTCATTCAGTGACCAGCTGTTCATGTTGAACCCATGATGAGTGTTTGTTTGTTTCTTTCTTCTAGAAGAGACCAATGAGACGGACGAGAAGCTCGACTCAGATTGAGAAAGTGTTTAATGTTCTACCTGTGACTGAGGAAGAGGATGCGTGCAGTGGTTTTGAGAGCGACCTCAACGATCACATGACCGACATGGTTTGTAATGATAGGGAACGCTTAAAGGATTAGTTCACCCAAAAAGGAAAATTCTGTCATTTAGTCGCCCTCAGGTTGTTCCAAACCTGTATACATTTTTATTTTATTTTTAAGTTATTTGAAAGAATGTTTGTAACCAAGCAGATCTCGCCCCCCATATACTTCAATAGTATTTTTTTTTAAGTGAGATCTGCTTGGTTACAAACATTCTTATAAATATTTTCCTTTGTTCAGCAGAACAAAGACGTTTATATAAGTTTGGAACCACTTGAGGGTGAGTAAATGATGACAGAATTTTAAATTTTATGTGAACTATCCCTTTAAGTTTCTGCTGGCTGCTAAATCATAATGGCATTTGAAAGGAGGCATACGTTCAATTAATAATTTCTTATGTATTTCCTTTTAGAAAATGGACTCGGACACTGAAACATGTTCGCCTCCCAGGAAAACTCGCAATCGTTCACGCTCCGAGTAGCCATGAAGTTCCCGAACAAACGGGCAGTCCATCAAAGCCAGTGACCCCCGAGTCCAAACCCAAACCTGAGGCCAAGGCCCCCGAGTCTGACCCTGAGAACAACAACTTCATGCTGAAGAGAGCGCTGAACATCAAAGAAAATAAAGCTATGGTGAGCAAGTCAACTTCTACATGCACGTGCATGATCCATTTATGAAATAAATATCCATATTGGGATATACCATGAGCCATACCACCCAACCCTAGATGGCCTGTTAATTTGCATTTACGTACTTAAGAGTTTGAATGCAATTCTTATAATAAGAGTGTGAATCCAGTTTTAATAGAATTGTGAATTGTATTTGTGTTCCTCCACTTGTAGCTTGCTAAACTGATGGCAGAGCTGGATAAGGTTCCTGGATTGTTTCCCGGGAAGGCTGCTTTGTCACAGGGCAACACGGTAAGATTTTAAGGTGCTAATAATATTAAAATGAATGTTAATTCTAATACTAACAGTAATGATGAAAATGGTAACATTATTATTAAAAATACTAAAAGTATTACTATTAATAACTAATTGATGCTGATAATACTAATGATGATATAATACTGTAGTTGAATCTCCTTTTCTCCGTGCACAGCCTCGTCGAGTTCCTCGTCGCTCTTTCGACCCCAGCGCCACTCGTCGGAGGAACCCGGAGCGATCGACCCGTCCTCACACACGCTCGCGCTCGCTGGCTGGTGGACCCCCCTCCCCCGCTCCACAGGACGATCCCGACGACAAATACAGCCTGGTCCGTAAAAACAGAGCTTACGAAGACGATGATGATTATGAGGAAGAGGTGAGTTTCTTGGCGTTAACTAAAGGACTAATTTATTTATTTAGACTTTTTTTTTCTGTGTTTGACACTCTTCAATTTAAAAGTTTGGGGCTGGTAAGAACTTTGGGGCGTGTTATGAAGCAAAACGATCAGTCCGTAAAGGAGTGAATGGATTTTTAGCACTATAGGGTGGTTGTGTACAACACTGCCAACACACACTTATGTCCAAACACCATGCAAAAGTGTATTTGCATAATAGGTCCCCTTTAAAGAAAAGTCTTAACCCAAAATCAACTTTTTGAACGGTACTGTACATGCAATCTCAAAATGGCCAATTATTGCCATGGACAAATCGCTTGCATGTCTTGTTACATTCAAGTAAGGTGCCTCTGTATTGAATGTGTGTGTGTGTGTGTGTGTGTGTGTGTTTGAGTAGAAAGAACCACGGCGGCGCAGTTATAACAGCACTCTGACGATTCCTCATGTCGTGCGGCCTGTGGAGGAAGTCACTCAGGCTGAACTGGACAACATCTGTGTCAACGTCAGAGAGAAGACCTACAACCGTGCCACAGTGAGTCTCCTTCAGAACCTCACGCTTTCGGCGTACCAGAACCGTGTGTGACTGTGCTTTTGTTCATCAGGGTTCAACCTGCCATCAGTGTCGCCAGAAAACCACTGACACCAAGACCAACTGCCGCAACCCAGAGTGTGTGGGTGTCCGTGGGCAGTTCTGCGGGCCTTGTCTCAGGAACCGCTATGGAGAGGAGGTCCATGATGCCCTCCTTGACCCGGTCAGTCTTTCTGCTTATCCTGACATCATTAGCCCTGGCTTGTGTGTTCTGATTGGTTCAGTGTTTCTCTGAGCGATGAGTGCATTGCTGAGGTGTGTGGTTCTCTTCCAGGAGTGGCGTTGCCCCCCGTGCAGGGGCATCTGTAACTGCAGTTTCTGCCGGGCCAGAGAGGGGCGCTGTGCCACAGGTGTGCTCGTGTACCTGGCCAAGTACCATGGCTATGACAATGCGCACTCTTATCTCAAAAGGTAATGGTTTTTAGTAGCGATTACGGTTAACTTTATTGTAACACTTGTGTATAAACACTATGGAAGATTGTTTCCGCCACAGAATTTTTTTTTATAAAATGGGTAATTGCGGCTTATCTCTCAATTGCGAGTTTACATCGTGCAATTCTGACACTTTATCTCAGATTTGTGAGATATAAACTCGAATTGCGTGTTATAAAGTCAGAATTTATAGTTTATTTCTCGCAATTTGAGAAATAAAGTCAGAATTATCTTTTAAAATGTTTTATTCTGTGGTGGAAACGAACTTCCATAAAACACTGAAACTGATGCACTGAATTTTATTTTTTTTACCAAAACCATAGTGAAATATTTAATTTAGCCCAAAACCAATGGTTTATTTAATAGCCCAAACTTTATAAAATGCACACAAGTTAAATTTAAGGTTTTGATTGATATAATTGTTTGTACTCCCAATTGTTGTTCAAATATAAACATTTAAATGGTGGCTTTAGTAACTTTTCATGACAGATTTATTCAAGCATATGTTAAATGACGTATGTGAAATATAATATATAATGGTGCTTTTTTATAAAAATGAGTTTATGAACATTAAATGGCTTTTCTGAGGTAAATGTAAAATCACGAGCTTGTTTACAAGCTGACGTCTCTCTGCGGTTAAAACGCATAGACATGAGACTGTAAGTTGTACTGTACCTTTACACATTCCTTCTGATGTTCATGTTTTTGTGCTGTAACTAGTAGTAAAGAGGAAGAGATGATCAGGTCACGTGCGCTGCTCTGTCACGACACATTAAAGTGACAGGACCGGATTTGTTTCAATTTCAAGATAAAAATTTTACATTTGAAAGCTCAGATTTTTTTTTAAATCAAAAGCAACAAAGCTCATTGTGATTTATTGGATGGGACCATAGACTGTAAAAAATATGGACAAAGCGTCTGTGACGTCATCCATAGACTTCTGAAGAACGGTTTTGAGGCCGTTTATGGGGGGTATGGGCGGCGCCATATTTCAATACAAATGTTCAGAAAGGATAACTTACAGGTATGATGTGTTGTGTCAGATCATGGCCGAGATGTCAAATTTCAGGAATTCCACTCGGCGCAGCCTATGCTCGTTGTCAGCTGTCAATCAAGCTGTCAATCGCGCCCTTATTTGTCATATATTTTATATCTAAATACGATCTAAACTAACGAGTTAGAAACAATTCACCCCCCTCACAGTTGTCAGGCACTCGGAACCTATCGAAAATACAATAAAAGTCCATGGGACCAACCTGTAAAAACATGAATTTATGCTGTGAAAACGGACATTTTAACATGGGGGTGTATGGACATTTGCTCCCTTTTGGGACCTGCCCCTAGCGGATTTTCGATGTATTGCAGTTTTTCGCACTTCCGGGTAGGCTTAATTTTTCAGATTAGAATGTTGCCGCTTGGATGGGACACGTACTAATAATGCTTAGTGAAGTTTTGTTCATGCATCAACTCAAAACAGCATAGAGACTAACAGATCTGTTCATCAAAACGTTCATCAAAGATTGATTCAACAAGAACTCAACCCAGTGCTCGCATCTACACAGCTCATGTTGTGCTATGGTTTAGACTGTTTCATCCAAACATTTCTTTGATTGCCGAAACTATAAAGAGTTATAGTTGGGGTGTATGTCGACGACTCACTGTTGTCACTCACTTGGTGGCTTTTGGGTAATCCAGGAAGGCGTAACCAATGTCTCTGACCTCTCTCTCCACAGTTTAAAGAAGGAGTTGGAGGAAGGAGAATAAAATGGTTGCCATGTTCTGCGGAGTCCAGCCAAACTGACGTCGCCCCTCGAGCGTCTTGATGTGATCCACAGCTTCCCTAAACCTGATTCGGGTTCTTCGAGTAGGCCGTCGGGAGTTGTCTACATGAAATCTTAATACATTTGCATTGTTTTAAATGTGTAATTTTTTTTTTCAAAGGGAGTGTTTTTATCTCTGTACTGTATTGGTTACTTTGAAAACTGTTTGCTGCAATACTTGTTCTTTTCTGTTTTAAGCATCTTTTTAATCTCTAGACGCTGTTATGACTGCGCAATGTTCTGCTGTAGTACTGGAATAAAAGTTGTGCTTTTACTTCTGTCGTGTTTATGGGTGTCGTCGTGCAAGATGGAGGGTAAAATGTGTTCATGTTTGGGTTTGTGTTTTTAGATCTGTTAGATAATTTAAGTTGATTTGAGGTTAAAAGTAAATTGTTTTAAACCCATGATTTACACCACATTTACATGCTTCTACGGGCAGTTGAATGCTTGAATCTGATTGGTCGAATGTTCTATGACAGGGAATGTCCAATCGACAGTGGCCCTACAGGAGAGAGTTTGGACACCCCTGTTCTGAGGTGTGTGAAATGCAATGCTAAAGTAGATCCCGGCAGATCTTGACCACATCACACTTTTTACACTGGTTTTTAGTAGCTATTACTGTTAACTTTATTGTAATAAACCCTATGGAAGATTGTTTCGTGCAATTCTGACTTTTTATCTCAGATTTGTGAGATATAAAGTCACGATTGTGAGAAACTAATTTTTTTTTAGTTTTTCCTTAGAATTGGACTTTATAACTCCCAATTGGGAGTTTGTCTCACAATTCTGAGAAAACATATAAACTCACAATTCTGAGAAATCAAGTCAGAATTGTCTTTTAAAATGTTTTATTCTGTGTCAGAAACAAGCTTCCATAAAACACTGCAACTGATGTACCAATTATTTTTTTTATTTTTTTTAACCATAGTGAAATATTTAATTTAGCCCAAAACCAATGGTTTAATATCCAATACTTTATAAAATGCACACAAGTTAAATTTAAGGTTTTGATGGATATAATTGTTTGTACTCCCAATTGTTGTTAAAATATAAACATTTAAATGGTGGCTTTAGTAACTTTTCATGACAGATTTATTCAAGCATATGTTAAATGAGGTATGTGAAATATAATATATAATGGTGCTTCTTTATTAAAATGAGTTTATGAACATCATATGGCTTTTAGGCAGATCTTGACCACATTACACTTCCATATCAGTTTGCCAAATGATTTCTGTTCCTCCTTGCAGCCGACAACAGCAAAGGGCATTTGTTTCAGGCGGCATTATTACCTAAAAATTGTTCTTTGTTTAGTTTTTATTTTGATAATCCATTGCATATTGAAATGGTTTTTAACCTTTCTAAGCAGTTTTTTTTTAATGATATTTTTTATATACTGTTTATTACTGGACTATAGATTTTTGATATTTTTTATATACTGTTTATACTGGACTATAGATTTTTACTATGGTAAATATGGTTTGGTATACCAAAGGGTTGTTCTGCGGGGTTCGTCTCTGATGTTCCCTGATCATGTTTTTTTCAGGGACAAATAGTTTCCAACATATTGGTTAAATGACACTTTACAGTAGGCCTATATTAGTCAGACAATTTTTTAATGGGCCCTATTTTTCAGAAAAATTTTTTAAAAAAAAAAAAAAAAAAAAAAACATTTAGAGACTTTGAGATAAACAAATAAAAGCTAAACTACTTGGGTTATACCACATTAATATTTTTCCTTTTATGCAAAACAGATTAATATTAGAAGAGGTGTTCAAGTCACTTTACAGTATGTTTGTAAAAACAAATAGAGTGGGACACAAAAGGAGTCTGTGATTTCCCATATTAATGGAGAACCTCCTCTTACATCTGACATCAGCACAACCCCTATACCGAACATTTCATATTACAGCAGTGAATCCGCCTCGACATCTATTTCAGCAGGAATTCAATCAGAAGAGATTATTTGAACATGCCCTCAGCTCTTGCCCCTCTGTGCCCGTGTGGGTTAAGAGGGCATGAGGAGGGGGTTATAGCCGAGGAGAGCCAGAACACTGTGATATACTGCCGTCTGCTCACATCCCTCATTAGAGAGCTGCCACTAATGGTGTGGAAATAATTAGCAGACTCTAATGGGAAATCTTATACCTGTGAATCATTTTTCCCTGTTAAAGCTCTTTCGCAACCCTCCTCAGCTCACTCTTTCTTTCCTTTTTTCCTTCCTCTCATTCAGATCACCGTGGACTTGCTGATTTCTGACATTAAACGCCCCTTTAGTGGCCTATTAATACCGCTTGTGCATTCATGGAATACAAACGCAGCAACAAAAAAAAAAAGATAAATTTAAGATATTGGATTTTAAAGATAATTTTGTAAAATCCAAACAGACTTTACAGATCTTTTTTTGTTGTTGTTTTTTTTGGAAAGGGGTTCAAATAATGATGTTCATGCTTGTTCAATGAACTATCAACAATTATAGCACATGCACCTGTGGATCGTCCTTAAGACTAAAGGTTTACAGGCGCTAGACAATTAAGGTCACAGTTAAATTACTTATAGCACACTATAAAGAGACCTTTCTACTGACTGAAAAACATCAAGAGAAATACATCACCTGCATGAACAAGCTATAGGAGGCATGAGGAGATGTCAACAGAGCAACAGATTGCAATGTCTTAAAAAGATGAAGTATGTGCTCATGTTAGAATTCAACTCTGAGAGGAGTTTTCTTAAGTATGTCTAGCATTCACACTTCTATAAGAGACTTATATAACTGAACGAAGATTGAGAACATTGTGCTTCCAGTAAAATGAACAGAATGTTCATTATGAGTTATCTGTCTGGTAAATGTTAGCACAAAACGTTAACGCCGCGTCTCTCTTGCCTCCTCTGAGCCCATTGAGTTTTTACAGACCCCCTAAAGCTTGCGGTGGGTTTAGTGGGGGGTAATTGAGAAAGAATGGGGGGAAAGTCACGTGACAGGAGGCAATGCATTCATCGCGCTATGATTGGATATGATCAGTCATAATAGATAGCACACGTACGTCTGCAAGATGTCTGTTAAAGATCAATTCATCTGGAAAGCATCTTTACTAACATCTGATAGATGTCTTTAAGATGTCAGTTTTACATGCATTCTAAATCATAAACATCTTAAAAACATTTTCTAAACGTCTATTTGACATCTGACAGGAAACGTACTGTAGACATATTGCAGATGAGCAAACACTCCAAAAAATATGTCTTCCAGATGTAAACACACACACATCAAATAGATGTCTCCGTGATGTACGTGTGCTATCAGGGATATGATTGGTTCGTGCGATAAATCCCGCCTCTTGTTTTCGTTCGCAAATCGGTCTGAATGAAGACAATGGCGTTAATGGAAAGACGAATTAAAAACAAGTAAACAACTCAGCCACTTAGATATCACTGCTTTATGTCATGTCAAAATCAATAAAGCAGGGGGGTTTAGTGAGCAATCAGCTTGGGGAAATTAAAGGTATAGCCTGTCTCTGCCAGTGTGCTCGATGACTGATGAAAATAAGTTGACTAATAAAAAGAACAGCGAACATTTATTATGTTGGAATAAATGTATAATTGCGTAAAAAAAAAAAAACACTAACTTGATTTTAAAGTTTTGGTTTACTTTTACTTTTTAATTTTAAAGATACTTGGTTTTAATAAATAGAACATTAATTACATAGTGTAAAAATACAACATATGATATGGTATTAATGTAATGTTTATTTAACCAGGAAAAGGGGACAACATTAAGTGTAACAGGGACATTCATTTACATTTGATGTATTTTTTTTTTTTAAATAAAAACTGAGGACTTTTGCCTCCTCCTTTTAAAACCCCACTGAGCAGATAACGTTTTCAGGTCATGAGCTTTAGTTTCCACCAAGTTTTACTTCCATTTTAATATACTTTCTATACCAAGGTATCACAGTTTTACAGCTGTATAACTTTTTGGCGGGAACTACTGGTACAAAGATTATCTTTTTAAATAGCCTATAGGGGATTTACACATGTCAATGCATGATAATCTCCTTTGTCATTAGGCTAATATCACGTTTCATGCCTATTTTTCCCCAGAATGCTCAGTTTTTAATTCTAAGAGTGAATCTTTTCGGATCTGCAGGAAACAAACGCTTCAAAAGTATTTATTTGCATAATAAAGATGCACTCGAAAATACTGGTATTAAATACCAATGATCATCCACTTTAGGGTGATGAATATTTAGGGAAATAATTGTTTACGACGCTCGAGCGTCGAGCTGATCTGGTAATCAGGCTATGAAATACAATATTTATTCATTAGAGCGAACTTAATGAGGCCTCGCGGCGCTAATTATGAAAAGCAGCGTAGCGCTAAATGAGCGCGAGAGAGACGGCGCGTGCGAGAGAGCCCGCGCGCGCGCTTTCTTACCTGTTTCCCGCGCTGCAGGGTCAGTGGGCATCACAGAGATCTGCGTGATTATATGATGGCCCCCTAAACACTGCAGCACACACTGGCAGAGGCAAGAGTGGTCCGGCTGCTGTTGTATCCGTGATTAATAATTATGTAGAATATTGAGTATTTATTTGGGCCCCTTTTCATTGGCATTGTTCAGACGTGTGCTTCTGTTTGCCTGTTGAGAAGAGAGACCAGTAGAGCAAATTGCTCCCACAATCTCCCGCGGTTAAACATTGATTGAAAGAGCAGGAGGAAAAGAAGAGGTGAAATTAGATTTTTAGCTGCTTTATATGAGTATAGTAGAAAACAAAGTATAATAAGATATATATGTCCCTTTATTAAAGAGATCAGAGAATTTTAAAACATTAGGATGCATCATAAGCTCCTTTAGCTCTCACATTGACTATACAGAATGGAATGTCATTTGCAGAATAATACCTACTTAATATAATAATATTAATGTGACAACATGCAATGATACATGTAAAAATTATTTGAAATAATGATGTATGCATTACATAGTGTGCAGTATGCATGCACATTTTCATTTGCAATGTGACTGTGGACAAAAGTAAGTCACAATTTGTAACCTTTATTCTCATTTTAAGTTAAATCCCCATTATGTAGGCTATATAACACTACATAGAGATTATTGCAAAGCGGTTTATACAAGTTATAAAAAGAAAAATTCACAGAATCAATAATGCAAACCTTCAAATATGAGGCTAATTCAAATTCTGCTGTAAAACTGCTTTTCGCCTCAAAAAAATCTAAAAATAATTTATTTACAAAATAGTAGGATGAAGTCATGTGACAACAGTATAATACAGTTTGAAATGTTTCTCCTTGCATATGCATATTGTTTCATTATTATTAATATTTTGGCACTTACCACTGACTTTATTTTACACCCCTGTTCCCCATGATGTACTACATATAGTCTTGCAATAACTGGGTAATAACTAGGTACTAACCCTGAACCTAAACCTAACCTTAACCCATGTATACTTTCTTAGGAAAGTACACAGTAAGTGCATGTACTGTAAAATAGAGTACAACCAATATTTGATATAGCAAGCAGCATGTAGTCTAACTGTGTCAGTAATAGTAAGTAATTCTGTACATATCCAATGAGTCAAGAAAAAGAAGTTAAAGTAATGACTTGTCTTGACATGACATGATTTGTCTCACTGCAAAAGAACATTGTCCCATGAAGTGTATAATGCACATTTTGTCATGCATTAGGACATTTTCCATGCATACAGATTATTTGCATACTTGTTTCCCAGTGTGCACCCTCCAGTAATAGTAAGATCACTATATGCTCTTTCAGATCTCATCAGAAGGCCACAGCTGACTGGACTGGACTGGACCGCATGCTGATCGTCTGCAGTGTGTCTGAGGTTAGTGGGAGTTGGATGACAAGTCCTCGTCAGTACTATCCTAGCTCCGCGTGCTGATGCTAACAGCCGTTCATGTCAGAGACGCTATCAGGGAGAGACGCCCGACTGCAGTGCTTCCATCTCTCGGGAAATTGCTAACTCACCCTAACAAAAGAAAGCACAAGTGCACTCACAGTGCAGTCCTCAGAGCAAGCCAGATAAGATGACATTATAAATAGTGAATTTCTAGAAAAGGGTGTGTGAACTTCTCAATTCTCTCTCTCTCTCTCTCTCTCTCTCTCTCTCTCTCTCTCTCTCTCTCTCTCTCTCTAACTCTCTCCCCTGTGACATTAAGGCTGTCTGAGAGACTTTGAAAAGCAATTTGAAAAAGTGCCTCACGTCTTGAATAATATCACAGGAGGATGTATGTGATAACATATAGATTTAGAAATAAGATTAAGGGGGGAAAAAACTAAGTGCATTTGGTGAATATTCTTATTTATAACCACAATCTAAAATGTAAAACACCACATAACGAGAATAGCTCAATCAGCTAGTGCTAAAATACTATATTACTATTCTGATATTACCACATATTTCAATATGAGCACAATGTATAGGTATAGTAGACATTAGAATACACAGAAAGATCATTAGTTTAATTTAGGGGTTTCAGTAATGAATACTGTATTATTGGTGAAGTCCCACATGTGTGAGAGGTGCAGTGCAGTGTTGCTCCTGAAGGGGGAGCTCTGATACAGCACACTTTCTGAACACCTGCGTCAGAGACTCACTACAGATGGACTATAACTGGACATTTAAACACTTATACTTGTACATATACGTCTTATATTTGTAGTCTAAAATGATATCATCAACCAAGAGGGTTTCAGCCACCGAAGGCGAAATTAAATATTAGGCTAGACAGCTTGCTGGTTCACTTTGGTGAATCTTTAGTTGAAACTTTTAAATAATACAAAACAATAAATGTTTAAAAAGATTATGTAATGTTCAGTTTGTCTGGTTTCACAGACAGGGCTTAGGTTAAGCCAGGATTAGACTTTAGTTCAGTTAGGATATTTAAGTAGCTTTTATAAATGTGCCTTAGGAAAGAAACACATTACTGGTGTTCATCTTGAGGCAAAACAATGACACTGAAAGCAACTTGCACTTGCAAAGATCTTAAATTATATCAGTTAAAACAGCTCAAACATGCATTTTAGTCTTGGACTAGACTTAAGCCTCGTCTGTGAAACCGGGGAAAAGAGTTCAGTTGCTGCCTTAAAGGGTTAGTTCACACAGCAATAAAAATTCTGTCATTACTCGCCCTCATGTCGTTCTAAACCCGTAAGACTTTTGTTCATCTTTGGAAACACAAATGAAGATCTTTTTAATGAGATTTTTTTGAGAGATTTCTGTCCCTCCATTGACAGCTACGCAACTACCACTTTTCATAAAAAAGTTCATAAAGAGATTGTAAAATTAATCCATATTAATCGAGTGGTTTGGTCAATAATTTTTGTAGAAACTCAATATTTTATATGATGAACAGATTTAATTTAGGCTGTTATTCAAAACATTCATTAACTCACAAATCAGTTGTGTTAAACAGAAGCCCAAGCATGTTAGGTTGATGTGCGAAAACCAATGAGGTTCATTCTCTCGTTACGCATCACGTTTGAGTTCTGCAGGAACCAATGAGGTTCATTCTCGTGTAACGCATCACGTTGAGCTTCAGCAAGAACCAATGAGGTTCATTCTCGTGTTACGCATCACGTTTGAGCTTCAGCAGGAACCAATGAGGTTCATCCTCGTGTTACGCATCAAGTTTGATCTTCTGCAAGAAGTTTGTTCTCACGCTTCAAGTAAGTTCGGCTGAACTGATCAATGTTTATATGTGAATAAAAGCCTAAATTCAATCTGTTCATCTTACAAAGTGATTGAGTCTCTTCAGAAAATATGGACTAAGCTGCTCTATTCATATGGATTAGTTTTACAATCTCTTTATGAACTTTTTGAAACGTCAAAGTGGTAGTAGCTGTCAATGGAGGGACAGAAATCTCTGATTTCACAGAAATATCTTCATTTGCATTCTGAAGATCTTACGGGTTTGGATCAACATGAAGGTGGTAATTGAGATCTTACGGGTTTGGATCAACATGAAGGTGAGTAATTGATTTAAAAAAAAAAGTAGAATCAACTTGGTTGTACAAGCCATTTCAACTTAAATTATACTAAACTGACTTAAATCAAGTTGAATCTTTTATAGCTTATAAAAAAGTTGAAATTGCTTAAATTATTTGATAAAATTAAGTAAAAAGTTGCCATTGACTTACTGATCATATAATTAATACAATTATAATTATTTTATAGTGCATTATTATTTTATAGTATACTTTTAGTCCATTACTCTGATCTCATATGCATCTTAAATTGAATTCACTCAAAATGAATTTTGGTTTGCAAACATAAGAATATTATAAAATATGTTATATGAATGATATAAGACAGCACACTTATGGAGTTCTGCATGTCGCTCAGCTGCATAGAATATCATCATCAGTTTCACAGTAATTAAATTTGGGAAGATAATTATTATTAATCAATCTGATGTGCTACTGTAGATCTATGTTATAAGCAAAAGAAGCTTAGATTCTGCATTAGGTTAAAAGAGAGTAAAATAGATAAGTTAACCTTTTGAACAACAACAAACTGCATGGCTGATTGATTCTTGCAAATAATAAATCATGTTTTTTATGTTTTATTTGTGCACATATGCCAGAAAGGGGAAAGCGGTGGCTGTCCTGGGCAGTGTGGAGGTGTGTGTGTGTGTGTGTGTGTGTGTGGAGTTATATAGGAGTATAACGTCTCACATAAGAGAGAGCGAGTGGAATGGACGTGTTTTATTGAGCTCATCGGTTACGAGTGCAGGCATAGAGTCTCTCAGCTGTGATGTGGAGGCACTCGTAAGCTTCATTAGTTTTTACCTCATTAATCTGTTCTCTCATAACCTGTAACACACAATTCACCTCAGTTCATTACACTGCAGCCCGCGCGAGAGGGCTTCATTCATATAAATATATAGTGTTTGATAAGGATTGTTGGAAAACAAACAAGTAAACGTTAAATTCATTCATTTTTTAATTCAGTTGTTCAATTGTTACGAGTTTTTAATGAGATATTGTAAACATTGAATAATTTTAAATAATTAATCTATTAATGATATGAAGGCAACTTTCTCACTCTTACTTATTTCAAGTAAAACACACAAGCACAGAGTGTACTTTTAAAATCATAAAATCATTTTCATATTTTCGTATCATACTTACTTGCAGTCATAATTATTATTGCCATGGGATGAGCCTCTGACGTCATAATTATTATTGCCATGGGATGAGCCTCTGACAAAAAAAAAAAAAAGTGTGTTCATTTATTTGTTTAATTAATTACATTTATTTGCCAAATTAATTAATCCAAGCCACTTAAGGTTGATGGCCTTATTAATAATATTGTTGTATCAGTCAAACCCATACAGAATAATACACAAATAAATATTTTTCCCTCCCAAATTCCACCATTTCATAAACTTATATATTAAATATTTTTTCTCTCTCTCTCATTCATAGCTGATCTCACCATACACTTAATGGTTTTATTTCCAACGACTCTCCATTTTTGGTTATTTTATTAAAAGTAATGGTTCTTTTTCTTTTTTTTCTTTAAGAGTATTGGGTGGCAGTACAGTAACAAATCTCGTACATTATAATTAGAGATTCTGATAAGCATAGAGATTATTAATACGAAAGTCTAAACATTTGTTTTGCTTTCATTGAAAAACCTGGCTCAAAAATCCATAATATAATGCATTTTTTGTTCATAAGGATTCCTCTACGTGTTGTTTCGGACAGAGCTCTTTTGCAAGCGGGCTCTTGACACAGACATCAGGTTCTCCTCCTGTTTCATGGATCATTCGTTTAATACCAAACTAACTCCACAATATCAATGTGCCATTAAAAGTGTGTCTGTGTCCTCATGTGTGCCATGCTGTGACACTCAGAACAATGTTGTGCTGTATAACAACACTCAGCTTTAGTTTCCCACAGCCGCTGTAACACAGATCTCTTGCATCACATCCATTGTCATATGAAGTCTTTCGAAAGATTCTGAATAATGTATAAAGGAGGGTGGTGTCTGTTTAGCATGAATCACAATATTAATTGGTAAATATATTGTAAGTTGTCTTTTCAAGTGTAATGCATACTAAAGATGTGTAAGTTGTCTTTTCAAGGTGTAATGCATACTAAAGATGTGTTTTTTTTTTCTTTCTGTTCTTATCCTGCAAATGTAGCCTAATGAATCAAGACCATTAAATTTGACCTAACACTGATGCGGAGACAGTAACACAATTCATATTAAATCAAATGAAGGAATGAATGTTCTGCAATTAATCTAATGATTTCATTGTCCTTCAATATTCCCTGTTTGATTGAGTCTGAACTATTGAAGTGAAGCCTATGTGCTCATTATATCAGCTCAGAGTGTGAACACATATTCAAGCTTTCTTCATTCTACAGACATTTTACTAAAATTGACTGAAGAGAAACTACATGATTTGAGATATATTAATATTTAATATTTAATCTACATTTCTGCGGTAATTATATTATGTTTCATATCTATTTTTATATTTCATAACATCTTATATTTCATATCTATCTAGTAATCAAATATTTTTAAAGGGTTATTTCACCATAAAAATTTTTTAAAAAGTTTTTCCCCCCCCCCCCCCCCCCAAAAAAAAATATCTATAATTTACTCACCTTCATGTTGTTCCAAACCAATGAGACTTTCGCTCATCTTCAAAATACAAATGAAGAAATTTTAATGAAATCTGAGTGATTCCTGTCCGTTGGTTGACAGCTAGACACAATCGCTTTATATCATGAACAGATTGAATTTAGGCTTTTATTCATATATAAACATTGATCAGAAACAGAAACTCAACCAAACCTGCTTGAAGCACAAGAATGAACCTCATTGGTTCTTGCTGAAGCTCAAACGTGCTGCGTAACGAGAGAATGAACCTCATTGGTTCTTGTAGAAGCTCAAACGTGCTGCGTAACACGAGAATGAACCTCACTGAACCTCATTGGTTCTTGTAAAAGCTCAAACGTGCTGCGTAACGAGAGAATGAACCTCATTGGTTCTTGTAAAAGCTCAAACGTGCTGCGTAACGAGAGAATGAACCTCATTGGTTCTTGTAAAAGCTCAAACGTGCTGCGTAACGAGAGAATGAACCTCATTGGTTCTTGTAAAAGCTCAAACGTGCTGCGTAACGAGAGAATGAACCTCATTGGTTCTTGTAAAAGCTCAAACGTGCTGCGTAACGAGAGAATGAACCTCATTGGTTCTTGTAAAAGCTCAAACGTGCTGCGTAACGAGAGAATGAACCTCATTGGTTCTTGCAGAAGCTCAAACTTGATGCGTAACACGAGAATGAACCTCATTGGTTCTTGCAGAAGCTCAAACGTGTGCGTAACGCGAGAATGAACCTCATTGGTTCTTGCACGTCAAGCAAACATGCTTGAGCTTCTGTTTAACACAACTGATGTGTGAGTTGATGAATGTTTATATGTGAATAAAAGCCTAAATAAAATATGTTCATCATATAAAGCGATTGAGTCTCTTCAGAAAATTTGGACTAAACCACTTGATTCATATGGATTAGTTTTACGATCTCTTTATGAACTTTTTGAAACGTCAAAGTGGTAGTTAGGTAAGTTAGGTAAGGGACAGAAATCTCTCTGAAGATAATTTAAAAGATCTTCATTTGTGTTTCAAAGATGAACAAAAGTCTTACAGGTTTGAAGGTGCGACATAACGATATGAACTGATGACAGAATTTTCATTTTTGGGGGAACTATCCCTTCAATTGTTTTCTAAGTTTGATGAAATAAGTATGATTACTATATAAAACACATTTGAGGATTCTAATTCAACGTAACCAATGCTTCTGCTTTCAGAAAACAGAAAAGTTAATTTCTACAAAACAGGGTGAATGTCTGAACTGCATTCTCCCGAAATCCCAGAAGTAATGCATTGTTTAAAAAATCTAATATATCCCAGAGCTAAAATAATTTAAATAATACATTAAAAATTGTCACAGGAAAAAAATGTAATTGCAAAATATCAAATTACACCCTGGAGCTTGATTCTTTAACCAAACATGCTCTGGCTGGTTAGGTTCTGTCACAGAGGACCAGGCTGCCACGCACACATTAATTTCTCCTCTCTCAGAGGCAAGAAAACAATTAGGTGTCTGGAAACACATTTCACCATCAGCCACTTGACACAGTTTTGGACTTATCACAGGGGCAACTGTCTGCGGAAGGGCGAAAGACAAAGTCATTACAGTCAGACTTCTAGGAAAAGCTCACGATTTAAAAACATTTCAATTAGGAGTGAAATGAGGATGCTAAATAATAGCCTAGTGATTTTTAACCGTCGGATTGTGACCCAAGTCTGTTTTGACAGCAGGGGAAAACATTGCGAAAACTAAATGCAATAAACCACATAATATTCATAAAAATAAGGGAAATTTTCGAAGGGAGGAGAAAATGCTTCCCATATATTTGACATTTGACATTGAAGGCCATGTGTCAATCTACATTTTGGCACAAATTCATCTGTCAATTGTTAGATGCTTGACAAATTAAAGAGATGCCCTCATCCTTGAAAACCATTTTTTTTTTTAACTATAAATACAAATGTCAATAAAATAAATAGAAATAAAATATGACCCAGACTAGATAAAAAATGGGTTTAGTCACAATGCATGATATAAAGTCACACTGTGAGATCTAATGTTGCAATTATGAGGGAAAAAAACCCAATTGCAGGATTTGAAATCACATTACATAATCAATATTTATCGTTACAATTACGAGAAAATTGAGAGGCTGATCACTGCAGAGTCAATGGGTGGAGCTCGGCGTCCAGCCCCTCCTCTCTGTGTGTAATGGGTGGAGCTTGACATCCAGCTCCTCCTCTCTGTGTGTAATGGGTGGAGCTTGTCATCCAGCTCCTCCTCTCTGTGTGTAATGGGTGGAGCTTGTCATCCAGCTCCTCCTCTCTTGTGTAATGGGTGGAGCTTGACATCCAGCTCCTCCTCTCTGTGTGTAATGGGTGGGGCTTGACATTCAGCTCCTCCTCTCTGGATGTATTGGGTGGGGCTTGACGTGAAGCTCCTCCTCTCTGGATGTAATGGTTGGGGCTTGATGTCCAGCGCCTCCTCATTACATTACTTATATGTATTATTGCACTTACGATAAAATGTGAAATTGTGAGATATAGAGATACAAATTATTAAAAAAAAAATGTTTATTGATGTGGGCATCCAACCCTACGGAGTTTGCAAATTGTGATATAAAGTCACATTGCAAGATGTGCAATTTTGAGATTTATTTATTATTTATTAATTTTTTTTACTCTAGGGGGAAATGGCTTCCATCCCTATGCCGTTCTTGGTAATATTTTCAATCTTTGATGTTTTTACATCACCATTTTTACTTACTTATCATAAGAAGTTTTGGTGCTGTGTTGGGTCGTCACATGATGTCTGTGTAAAGTCTTGGTACTGAAACAAAACCAGTTAAGAACCACTGGTCTAAGGGGCCGTTTACACGACGCCGCCTTCAACTAAAAAACTGAAAGTTTTGACTGTTCATTTACATGAGAACGCCGTTTTGGGTCCCTGAAAACACAAACTTTTGTAATCAGGTTTCAAAGTGCAAGTTTTTGAAACCAACACTATAATCGCCTCTGTGTAAAAAACAAAACCACAAATTTGTGAAAACGGTGAGGTCATACGCATGTGTATTTCTTTACAAAGTGACATTGCCATCTACTGGCCTGGCATGAATAATACAGCGTTTTTAATCATTTCGCTGATCCGTGTGAACGGTGATCATTTTGACAATGTTGTCGTCTGTGCGTGAAAAAAACGAAGGAAAAACGTTTCCGTTTTTAGTACATCGTTTTTTGTGTAAACGTACCCTACGACTTTTTAAATGTCAAGTGTGTGTGTGTGTGTGTCGGTGTCTGGAGTTCCCTCCTCCACCTGTGTTCTCATTCAGCTCTCGGCTCCTTTCAAAACAGGTAAGGTTAGTAATGTTGCTGCGTCTCGATGATCAAACAGAGCGCTATCATGTGTGTGTGGTGACAAGGGCAGTGCGTACAGATATTCTTTAATTGTGGCAGGCCTTACTGCCCCTGCCTGTCAATCACAGCGCTTTGAATTGCACGAAATTTGCTCCATTCCTTCAGTTAAATGATGTATCCAATTAAAAGCGTTCGAATTCATGATCTTCACTCAAGGTTAAATGAAGGCACTCGCTGCTGTCACTGAGGGTGATTAAACGCTGCCTACATTAGCCACGGTCGCACAAAAAAAAAATTCAAATTTGGCTCTAAAGCTTGAATCTTTATTCATTATCAAACACACTCGCTGTATAAATGCGTCATACTTTTCCTCCTAATCACCAAGTTCATTCTGAAACTGCCCACTGCTTCCACACTGAAAAGGATGTGATCTTTAATTGTGCTACTTTAGACACACACACACACACACACACACACACACACACACACACACACACACTAGCGTTGATGTTCAAAGGCCTCTCATGGGGAAGATAAGGCTGGTCTGTCACACCATCACACTTTTAGTGCGTCTTGGATCAAACTCAGGCACATTTGAAAGGAAACTTTGAGTTAGTCAAACAGGAAGAATGTGGAAGTATCATGAAGAGTTGTGGTAAACATGACCCTGTGTAAGGTCTCGTTCTTATTTCAGTTTGGCAATTAAAATAAAACAATGTGATTGTTGCGAAAATCTAACTCAGTAGCTCAAATAGTAAAACATGGTGCTAAAACAATGCCATGGTCTGTTTTCAATTTTCAGATAATTTATGGACTGATAAACAACGTATACCTTATGTAAGGTAAGTCGCGTTGTGAACGTATACCTTTTGTAAGGGAAGTCGCGTTTTGAAAAAAAAAAAAAAAAAGGCTAAATGTAAGTAAAAAAATAATTTTGGACCATATTTACTTTCTTAATTCATGCTCTTGGTCTTCAATTGCATGATTGGAATTTATTCAAAATTGTTAACTTTTTTTGACTTAGTTAATATTAGCCAATTAGCTATTTGGCTTGTTTTAGCCTACTGTTAATAAGTAAATGTAGCCTTGATAAAAAGTTAACGCACTGATATAATGACAGCGGGCGTTAAAGGGATAGTTCACCCAAAAATGAAATTCTGTCATCATTTGCTCTCCCTCATGTTGTTTCAAACCTGCATGAATTTCTTTCTCCTGCTGAACACAAAAGAAGATATTTTGAAGAATGTCAATAACCCAACCGTTGATTGGACCCCATTGTGTTCCATAGTATTTTTTTCCCCAATGGAAATCAATGAGGTCCATCAACAGTTTGGTTTCCAATATTCTTCAAAATATCTTCTTTTGTGTTCAGCAGAAGAAAGAAAAACTCACACAGGTTTGGTGCGAGTAAATCATTTTTGTGTGAAATCTCCCTTTAATTTAATAAAGGTATTACGGCAATAAAATCAAATAAGATATGAAACACAAAAGCATTTCCATTAGGATACGATGAGATACTTGAGACACAATCAACAGCAAACACACAGAGACCAACACGTCTTATGTTATGCAACGCCCACTTTTCACTGGCCAATCAATTCCTGATAGATAAAATCAAGTCCTGCTTTACATCGAAATGATTCACTCATAAATGAAAAAGGGTCAATGCTGTATTATGTCTGTGATTAGAGATCTTTGTTGATGTTGAGTATGCACTGAAAGCCATGAAGAACAGATGAGAACGACCCTGTCTTCACTCACTTTCTCCAGAAATAAAGGCATGATTAGCTTCATTTCAACAGCCCACACAAACCCTCCGAGTCTGGCCCTCTAATGTGTGAATTACCTGTCAAAGACTCTAGGAGTTTCACAAAAGTACAAAACATTCAGCGGACTAGAAAATGACAAAAATGAGGCATAACGTGCTGCGATGTGCATTAATTTGCGTTGGTAAGATAGATTGTTGCGGGGGTGTGTGTATATGCATGCGTATGCTGGCTCTGGTTTGTGTTGAGGGGTGATGGATGTGTTCGACTCCAGGAATACAGCAGTGAATTATGACCTTGTGATAAACACAAATCAGCCATGCGTCCCACGCCACTTTCCTGCAAACTTTCCATTTTAGTACTTTTAATTACCTTGAGGACTATATTTCTCTCATCTACAATAACCGAATAAACAGATACATCAGTAATCACTGACGACTAGAAAACATTTTTTAGAAAACAAGACAGCTGTTTAGTTAAAGGAATAATTTACATTCCCTTGTGAAAAAGTGCTTAACTGTAGTAATATTGAATTTATATATTGAAGAGGATATAAAACTGTACTTGTGAATCATATGTTAATGATAAAAGGCCACTTCCATGATTTTTAAAAAGTGCACTTTATAGTCAAATTAAAAGCTTTACTTTAAACTATATTTTAAATCATGTTTTAACAATCTTTTAAGAAGTACTCTTATTTTTATGTTGACTAACAACTTTAAAGCACATCTAAAGAACTTCATTTAATTTTTTACGTTATTTGAAATCACATTTAAAGTTAATATTTTACTAAATTGCAACTTCATCATTACGAATGTGTAATTACAAAATTATTTAAATACATGAAATGCAAGTTCACTGTAAAAAAAAAAATGTGATCAGCAAGTCATGGCAACTTATGATTTGACATAAAAAAATTACCTTCAAATAATTTAAGCAATTTCAACTTTTTTTTATAAGTTATGCGCGATTCAACACGATTTTTTATATAATTTACTGTAAGTTGACATGACTTGTACAACCAAGTTGATTCTACTTAAACATTTAGGGCAGCAACTGAACTTAAGTTTTTTAAGTTGAAATGCTTAAAGTGGACATTTTTAACAGTGTAGGCAGCTTCTTAATCTCATTTAAAAAAAAAAGTATATGTCACACACTCACATGTACTCTGTCTTGGTCTGGTAGATGCTAGTGGTGTCAGCAATAATCAGACACACTTAATTGCTCACAACAGTAGAGATGACTCTAATTAGCAGGCTGTTCAGGCTCTGGATGAGTGTGTGTGTGTGTGTGTGTGTGTGTGTGTGGGAGAGAGAGGAAGAAAGCTGTATCTGTCAGGAAGAGTCCTTGTTAACTATATAACTTCACCAACTTCTCTGTACTCTGGCATTGGATCACATCCTCAGCCAATAAGAATGTGAATCTGTTGCTGAACCAATATTGAGAATTATTTTCTTAAATATTCTGTCCTCATGTTTCTGTTCTGAGAGGAAAAAATTAAATCTCACATGTGTCTGATCTAGAATTACAAAAGAGATCTCAACAATATTTTAAACTCTTATTTGCCAATATTACACATTCTGCTATCAAGATTTTCAATATGAGCTCAAACATTTTTACATGACAACATTTTATAGGCCTCAAACAGTAGAACATGGCTTTGATTCCCAAAGAATGAATTCAATTCAATAAATAAAAAAGAATAATAATAATTTTAAAAAAGTAATGCAAGTCTTTTGGCACTTTAGCATACTTTTAAAAAGAGATGGATATACTATAGTGTGAACTAAATGTAATTCCTTTGGGCACTTAATTGCATGTTAATTACAATTAAATGAAAATGTATTATAGTTTAAATTCATAATAAATGCAATCAGCATTTCCACTAACTAAAATATACTTCAATGTTATTTCTATTGAGACTTTTAAATACACATTTGTAATCCTGAAGTTGCAATATAGTACATTTCAAATGTTTGGCAACACATACAAATAAATATACTTCTTTAAAGCACGACAAAATATTATTAAAGTTTTAATTTGACATTATTAAAAAGTGTGCCTTTTAAAAGTGTACTTACATATATTCATGTATTGTCCTCTAAGTACACTTACAGTAAGTGGCATTTTATTAATACTCATTATATTTAATATTATATTATCTGCAAGTACAGTTTAAAAAACAAATTAATATTCAAAGAACTCTATAGTGCACATGCAATATAATAAAGTACACTTCTGTTTTTTTAAAGAAACAATCAAGCCCAGCCCAGGTGAGAAAAAGTAACGCAAAAGTAGGCCTAATGTGACGCATTACTTTCCTTTAAAAGTAATACTTTCAAAAAGTATCAAGTTAGTTACTTTTTAAGCGAGTAACGCAATATTGTAATGCATTACTTTTCAAAGTAACTTTCCCCAACACTGATGCTAGCAATGCCAATGTTAAGTTGCTGGAAATGCTAGCCTGGATGCCAGGCGAACTTAGCCCCGCCCACAATATTGAGGTCGGGAAGTTCGGTCTGGACTTGATCCGTTGAGGAGCAACTATGCTCGAACCAGAGCTGTTCGGACCAATCAAATTGTTAGGGCGGGCTTTATACGATGATGGACAGATGATCAACAGGAACGTAATCATCCACGTCACAAGAGCGCTTGGGTTGAATTCGTTTACAACTAAGATGGCTGCCGCTTGAGAACTGAGATGTGTAGATCCCGCCATCGCGTCTGTTATAGAAGATATCGACAGCGCATTCATTTTAAAAGAGGAACAGAGAACCGCGATCAAGCATTTGTCGATCGGAAAGATGAATGAAGAACATATACGTCTCTTACTCCGTTGCTCTGATTGGTTGTAGGTCTATCCAATTGAGTGCAGAGGCATTTTCTCTCCTGGTTCGGTTGAAACACTCCCCGGAATCACAGCCCAATGGAGCAGTATCAGACTCACACTCTGACTAGAATCTGAGTATGACGACGTAAAGCTAAGGAAATGCATGAAGTTATAAATGTCTTTGGATAAACGCGTCTGCCATATGCATGACTGAGAACTCAATTAACTCTCCTGAGCGCTGAAAAAGCAAGCTCTGACTCTGAGCAATAAAGTTTCCTTTTATCATATTATTGATATTTTCATCATGTCTGTGTGCATGACGTGAAGATGCATGCAGCGCTACAGATGATGGTGTCATGCAGGTACCTGAAGGAAAAATGGCTGTGTGTGTGTGAGTTTCAGCAAAGACAAAGAAGTGTGTGTGTGTGTGTGTGTGTGTGTGTGTGTGTGTCAGGGCCCAGCGGTGCCCGCAGTGTTGCGGGGACGTGTGTGTGGGAGGGAACCGCCTGTCAAGAGAGCTCATGGAAAGATAACAATAAATGTTAATAATGACAGTTAATGAGCTTGATTAAGTTGATTTGTTATGGAAAAAAATGTGAGGGCAGAGGAGAGGCATGTAGGCACTGTAATAAGAGATTCATTTTAATAGATACAAATTCAGTGGGGTTTTGAAACACAATGGGACTGCATGGAAAATTAGCTGGAAGTACAAAGGGACACTAGATTAATTCTGTCACAGGCATATTTCTCATAATTGCACCAGCCATCTCATGTCTGAGTTCACCTGCCGCTTATGACTGTAAGATTTATATTATTTTATCCGCTTTTTCGAGAGAGTGACATCAGGGGGCCAGAAACATAGTCATGAAGTTTATACGTTTGTCGTTTATCTTTCATGCCATCCTCCAGCAAAGTTGTATTTCCGTGACATTTGAAGCGATGTCACATCCAGCTGTGTAATTATGGACATTTGAAGCGATGTCACATCCAGCTGTGTAATTATGTTTTTTTTTTCCTCTTCTCATGCACAGGGAGTCAGGGACTATATTGTATACCTGTTCTTTTGCCTTCCAGCCAGATGAATGAAACCTCCACAACAACTTTCTTTCATTTCTCTCCCTGCCATTCCCCGAAAGTTTCATTGAATTTGATATTTTCCCGTCTGCGTATAGGAGCGCATCTCCTTTTGGGAGGGTTAATTAGGAGAAACCTGTTGAGAGAAATTTCCAATGAGGGTTTAAGATGGAGTGTATTCAGAGCATTCAGATCCTCATCATATCGCCTACAGCAGTGTGTGTGTGTGTGTGTGTGTGTGTGTTTCTTGTCTCCAGAGGGACTGGATTAATTGAATACATTAAAGGGCAAGAGAGCTGCAGGCCTTATTTATTTGCTTGCTGTCTCAGACTTGTTTAAATGAGACCCACTGCTGCTTTGGCTCCTCTGGGCGTTGATCTCTGGGTAAACACTCGCTGTTTAGCTGCCATCAGTGTCGTGTTCCTGTTATCCAAAATGTTATTTATAAATGTTGCACCCTTGAGTGGGAAACTGCTCTCTGTCAGCCAGTGAAATGATCAAAGCCGCCCTAAACGACTGGAGATGTGCGCCTTTACTGTACTAGTGCAGCAATGAGGGATTGTAATAGTGAGTTTCATTTGGGATATTCACCCCAAAAATATGATATAAATATTTAAATAATTTACTGATTGTAATGTTTTTATAAACCTGACTCGATGTATCTCGATATCTCGATGTATCTCGCATTTTCTTAAATATTGCACTTAATAAATGTTGGTCTTTTCCTCACACAAAGTTATCATGTGATTTACGATGGCATATGAGCTGGTTTTATGATCATTTCATGGTATTGTATTGTCATTTTGGAGCTTGACAGGCCCAGTCGCTGTTCACTTTCGTTGTGTAGAAAAGAGCTTGGATATTCTTCACAGACTTTACAGCAACATTCAACACGCATATTATGCACATACACACAGAATACACATATTTTTGTAAATAGACATATTGCACAAAAAAAAACAACACATTATAGAATACACTAAATCTACGTTTGTGTTTCACTTTAATAAGTTGCCCCTTATGGAATGACACAAGAGTCAGTAAATGCTGAAAAGAAGTAGACTTTATTTATATAAAAATAATATATAAAATATAAATATAAAAAAAAATACTTACATGCAAAGAGAATGTACAGTGTAAAAAATTATATGATTATATGAATAAGTAAAACATGTTTTTACATTGCTTTAACTCATCAAAATAACGAGAGTTATAAGTTTCAACTCTTTTTTTAAAGTAATTTTAATGTAATTTAAGTTGATATTACTTGAACATCCAAATTGATTGTACTTAAAAATTTAAGGCAGCAACTTTTTTTTACTGTGGATCCAAATGTGATGTTCCTAATATGGACATAAAAGGTTAGGGTTCGGTCATTTTTTTAAAATGTTTTCTTATGCATACAAAAAACAACACGTTTATTATTTCTGTACATTATTACATCACTTGGACGTTTTGTGGCTCTTTCAAAGTAAAATGTCAAGTGGCACTAAAAGGATGTTCAGTTTACAAAACAGAAAAACATGAATGTAGCAACATTTTATTACGTTGGTGTTGTACGTATGCTGCAGTTTGGAAATTAAATGTCTGGTTATTCGCACTAAAAAGTTAATGCTCTATATTGTAAAAAAAAGTTGTTTCAACTTAAAAAAGTGTTAAAATGTTAAGTTTAGTCAACTTGAAATGTGAAGCTGTACTAAGTGACAATTTGAAGGCAGCACAACACTTATTTTTTTAGATTCAAACAACTTTTTTTTTTACAGTTAAAGGGGTCATGACGTGGATTTTAATTTTTTTTTATATGTTCCTTGAGGTTCACCTCTAATGTTAATAAAGATTTTTGCCCAAATAACTAATAAATGTCCATGTGGAAAAAAATATATATTTTCAACCTTCATTCTGACCCTCTGAAATAATACGTTTTCAAAAGCGCGACTCCTTTAAGGCTTGTCAGTAATTGGCCACTGATTATGATTAGCTAACGTATTGCATAGGACACATTATCAATGCCCACTCACTAATGCACAAGAGTAAGTGTTTTGAAGACCTTATCCATAAAACCATCCTTACAGCTGCTTCATCTCAACAAAAGCTCTCTCCATTTCACTGTGCCTTGCTGCAAACATACAATCCTTCAACGCGATCCGAGACGCCGTTAAAGTAAACCTTCCACTTGTTCCTGATGCTGGGATCCTTCTGAAGTCTGTCCAGACACACAAATGAGATGTTTAAACTTGACGAAAGCAAACTTTTTGTCCTCTTGTCAGCAGATTCAAGCGCATGGAGTGAAATGAACGTGCATCTGTATACTGTGTCCAGTGTAGACAGCGTCAGTGATTATAATGGCTTCTGTTTGCTTTTGACGCGGCACTCACATGCAGTGAAGGCAAATGTCAGGCGTTAAGCGACTAAACACCAACGGGCGGGGCCTATGGTGCCGGTAGGCAGGGCCTATAGTGTGATGATGTATAACTATTTGCCAGATTGTTGCTCTGGAGGCGGGCATATGCAAATATATTTGCCAGTGTGACGTCACAGATCCCGCAATATCAAAACGAGCCGTTTTTGGAGCTTGTTAAATAAATGCTTTGTTTACAATGAGGAGGATGTTTTAAGCTATGAAACTTGTAGGATGTTGGTACAAAGACCTCTTATATGTCAAAAGATCAAGGCAAATTTGATTTCTCATGTCATGACCCCTTTAAAGGAGACATATCATGCTTTTAAATCGTTCCTTTTTACATATAAATCATACATTTGTAGTCTATATAAAGCGGAACTGCAATGCTTGGGTCTGAATTCCTCATTATTATAGCTCCACAGGCCCCTTTTCTACCCCTTTTCTGATGTGCGTCTGAGAGCAACTCGTTTTGGTGCGGTCTCTTTAAATGCAATAGAGACACTTCATACCCCGCCCCCTCTCCAGGTTGCAGAGGTGACACTCGGTTCAACTCCACCCCGTTCGGCCATTTTTGTAGTTTGATAGCAGAGATACGATTATCTAGCGCACAGAAACTTTTATACACACGTTATTAACAAAATGTCAACAACGGAAGACTTGTCCAGCCAGCCTTACATGTTCGAGCCAGAGTCGGAGCCGGAGCGAGATGAAAATGAAGACGACGAACCTGCAGAACAACGTCTTCATATGGATGTATCGCAATGGTGTGTTACTGTATTTACACATGAAACTTTGGTCTTCCGACCTTTTACCACCGTGTCGATTTATTTTGATTAATATGTGCGAGGGAGAGAGAGCAAGACAGCGTCTAGTTTGGAGACGGTGATGTCTTGTTTACACTTTCGCCTGGCTCTGAAGAGAGAGAGTGCGCGCGCGCGACCGGGTCTCTCTCTCTCTGCTCGTTCTTTCAGTTAAACATGCTCCTGTCACAAGCGCGGCAGTTCATCTAAATTAGACGGTGTAATGAAGCGTGTGGGTTACTACATCCAACAACCGAACATTTTAACTTACCCTCTCGTAACTTCTGCATCCTTTAGCTTGGACTACAAAATTGCAGCGAGAAATAAAAATGGCGGATTGCTCGAAGTGGTGGGCCGGAAGTCGATGTCCTTATTTGGCAGTTCCGCTGCAAATACGTGACGTAATAGTTCAAAAAACATCATAGAGAACAGAAAAATCTGAACCGGTTGAAAAATATGACCAAAACAGAATATCTGCTGTACGGCCAAGGCGGATGTACGGTACATCAACTTTTCTGTACTTCTAAACACTCCAAATATACAACAAAATGCATTTAAGGGCTAAAAAAGTGGATCTAGCATGATATGTCCTCTTTAACAAAAGCAAACCTGAAATAAAAACGCATTTGCTGAAGCAACCATGACATTTTGGCTTGTTTCTACTCAACAATGCTGTACCAAGTCAGTTACCAAGCAAGTTTACTACAGTAGAAAAGCGATACATATGGAGCTGATTATGTGATTTAAACGTCAAAATGTATTATTTTACAAATTATGCACAATGGTATAAATCAGTTTACGGTCACAACACAGTATTGTAAAAGGACAGTATGAAATAAGTCTTTATTGATCGATAATCTGACCCTGTAATCAAAATTTATGTGAAAAGGAATAAAAGTGGTAGGTGTTTTACGTGTGAAAAAGGAAAAAAATGGGGTGGGTTTTTTCTTTTTTTTTTTTTTTTACTGGTGTTTTTCTATTTTATTTCAGCGATGTACGTTTTGCAAAAATGTAGATTGAGGCAATGACGATGATGCAATTAACAAAACAAAAGTTTGAAGCCACTTTCTGCTATAGAAAAGCAAATTACCAAATGATAACCGTATATGATAGAGACTGGGACATAGCAGTTCCCTTAAAACTTGAAATGAACACGTTTTCTTTTTTTTCTCCAGTCTTAATTGCCTCGCATTAAGCAGTTTCTTGAAAAGTGTGCATAATTACATTACAGTCTGGAAGGTAGAGATATGCAGAAGATATCTGCAGGTTTGAAAGAAGTAAAAAAAACCTATGGATAGAGGTTGAGAAATATGCAAATGAGAAAGATATTTGTTCCTCGTTAATGAGCCACACCAGCAAAACTAGAACGACAGAGTTTCTAACTTAAACGCACAACAACAACAAAAGAAATGTTTAACCCCTGCTAATCTTACATGGACCGAGACACACATAATCCACCATTAGTCTGTCCGCACATCATTAAATTTACACGTTTAGTCACGCAGGAAGTTTGCATTTCTTTGAACCATTTGTTACTTTGCACTGATTTCAAATGCCAAAGCAAATGCTAATGACAAATCGCACGTGACTCCAACATTCAAATGCTTCAGACAAATATCAAGTAAATCTAGAAACATTTTAAGGAAACACTTAAATAAAAGGGTTCGGTGATAAAGAAAACTTAATATTACAGGTTTGGAAGCAACCGTCTCAGAGTTTGATATTTATGTTCCTAAATATAATACAGCATGTTCCCAAGTCTCTCCAACACAGAGGCAAACTTTCCGGTAAACACGTTTGTCTGATTATATCCCAGCGGTTCTCTCGCCTTCAATCAGGAGAAAAGTATACCGGCAGGAAAAGTGACACAGAAATTGTAGGATTTAGTCAAAAAGTCTATTTACAAATCAGTTCAATAGAGAGTGTGTACGAGAACACCAGCCATTTCCTTCCCAGCAAGACTCGCTACATTACACGGGCTCATTTTCATCTCTCCATTTCAGACTTTAATCAGACTTTAACTGCCGCAATATGAAAGTGTCTTAAACAAAGGGCTCTGCTCTCTACAATAACACTTAAAAAGGCCCTTTGTGTGGCTTTTTCCCCCTGCGAACAATAGCAAATTATATCGGGGTAAGAAATCTTTTATAATGAATCACACATTTGCTGATTGCAAATAATTGCGTTAGGCGTGTGATATTGGCGGGGTCGTAGAGGTGACTGTGCTTCGAGTAATGTGAGGATTTGATCTCTGGCCCTCGCTGATGAGGTCTATTCACAGCACCGCTGACCTGCCACTTCACTGTGATGAGGAGAGTGTTGGTTAAAGTTTGGAGCGAGGTGCGATTAGAAGAGAAGCCGCTCTCAACCCGTCCACCCCCACGAGCCTCTGTGCTAAACCTGAGGTTTCTCTGACCCGGGTCTGCTGGAGAGAACACACAAAAGGAGAAACCCACACTCAATTACCTGCTCAAAAAACGTGGCATGGGTTAACCGATGACGAGAAAGTGATAGCCGATACAAAAACTGCTAAACGGGCTTGTGAGGTCGAAGTCGTGGCCTATAACCGCCGGCGCACAAGTCAGACAGTATCGAAGAAAAATCTCATGCCACAAGTGTTGTTTACAGGGTATAGAGACAGAGCGCATTTAGGCCACGCCCACACCGCGGGGGGTGGACAATCCAACCGTCTCCATTTAAGCCATCCTAGGTGTATATGACGTTCTTCTTTCAGACGAATAAAATCTGAGTTATTTAAAAAAATGTCCTGGCTCTTCCAAGCTTTATAATGGCAGTGAATGGCTGTTTCTGTTTTGAAGTCCATAAAAGTGCGTCTATCCATCATAAAAGTGCATCTATCCATCATAAAAGTGCATCTATCCATCATTAAAGTGCATCTATCCATCATAAAAGTGCATCTATCCATCATAAAAGTGCATCTATCCATCATAAAAGTGCATCTATCCATCATAAAAGTGCATCTATCCATCATAAAAGTGCATCTATCCATCATAAAAGTGCATCTATCCATCATAAAAGTGCATCTATCCATCATTAAAGTGCATCTATCCATCATAAAAGTGCATCTATCCATCATTAAAGTGCATCTATCCATCATAAAAGTGCATCTACCCATCATAAAAGTGCATCTACCCATCATAAAAGTGCATCTACCCATCATAAAAGTGCATCTATCCATCATAAAAGTGCATCTACCCATCATAAAAGTGCATCTACCCATCATAAAAGTGCTCCACATGGCTCCGGGGGTTTAATAAAGTCCTTCTGAAGTGAAGCGATGCGTTCGTTTAAGAAAAATATCCATATTTAAAACTTTATCAACTAAAATAAATGGCTTCAGACAGACGGCCTACGCATCGATTTAGAGAAAAGTGTCACAGGATGATCTCATGCGACACGTGGCGTTTATTCAAAGTGTTCTGGGGGTATACGGTAGGGTTTGCTAAAAAATAAACAGAAAATGAATGCAAATCCTGACCTTGGCCATTGGTCTTCTGTGCACCACTGAGCTTTCATGAGACTCTATTAGCAATATCTGCTGTGTTCGTCAAAATTAGAAGTTATCGTGTTCACATCGTAAACTGTGATTCTCTGATGCCCTGTTTAGATGCATTTTGGTCGATCGGATCACAAGTGGATGATGCTAAATACAGGAGTAACGGGGTGTAAAACGTCTCAAGTTTGTCCACTTTCAACCACTTCCAGAGGTAGTAGAAAACACATTCGACCGGATTGCTTTTCCTGGGTGAGTCATTCCATGATGACCAACACAATCTACCATGAGCAGAGCAAATTAGCGTCTTGTTTAAGACATCTTATTTGGGCGGTAAATAATGCCTCAAGCTCCAGTAAATATACGAGCGCAAACCTTAGTAAATCACCTTACATGATTCATTTAAATTTCCTTCCTACCATACATTTTGTGTCTGAAAGTTAAACTCTTACAAAAGCAAATGCAATAAGATCAGCCGCAAAAATAACCCTGTCCACGCCTTTTCAGCGCTAGTTTTTCACTTCGTGTCTTTAGTAAATCCTGATGGTAGTTTTTTAATGGCAAAAGGGGGTTTGAGCTGATGCAAGGCTCTATGACTTATGCTCAGATAATCTTAAAAATGTTGAATCTGTTAAGTGTCATTTTTATAATGAAATCTATCAAGGTCCCACTACCCAAGGGAAAAAGAAGTACACTTTAACAAATTAAAAAAAATATATATATATTAAATGCAAGTAGGACTGCATTGCACTTTAATGACAGTTATCAACTTGTCAATGTTATCAGGCTGTTAAAATCTGTGTTTATGCAGGAGTAAATGTGTTTTGCATGAACTTCAAAGGGTGGGGCAAATTTCACTGCAAAAGAGACCAGCGTGCTGAAGTCAGTCACAAGACATATAGAGCCTATGGCATTCAACATCATCGATGACAAATCTGCAGTTTGAGTTGGCAAATGCCGAGATTATGAATGAGAGAATTTGAGATATGAGCGTTTTTGTTGAGGCGAAGATTTTCAGGGGAAATGCCAAAAATTTCACTGTGTTCCTCATACAAAGCTAGGATACACTTTATTTTAAAGTGACGACGTAGTTACATTATACTTACTCAAATAAGTACTGAGTTACATTAATTAAAAACATGTACTTACTTTAGAGTTAGGGTTTGGTTTAGGGTTAGTTACTTGTAATATACTTTTTTTTACTGCTATTACTATAGTAAGTACATGTAGTAACGTGCAACTACGTCACCTTAAAATAAAGTGTTACCCAAAGCTATTTTGTGGCCCCAGAATACGAGTGGAATGGACAACTTTTATGTCATATTTTGGAGCATGACAGTAAATATCAGTGTCCACATTCACTGCATGGAAAAGAGTAGCTCCTTTATGCATAAGACATAAAATCAAATGGGTTTGAAATGACATGAGAGTCAATGACAAAGGTTTAGTCTTTGCAAAGTAAAAGAATCCTTGGACTGTTGGAGGAAAAGTCAAAGTGTGTCAAGCTGGGAGTTTTTAGTTTAGTCTGATTTTTTTTCAGAAGCATTTAATGGTTCAGTCACTGCATAACCAGGTCAGTTAAATATTAACCTGATTTGTACAAAAGCGGCAGCATAAAACACAATCTACCATGTACCGCCTCACCTCCCAAAAAGAAACGAAATAGATCAATAAAATAAATGATTACATTGTGACACGCTCCTTTTGGATTTGGATTGTTCTGAAAACAAAACACCATTCAGATGCATTGCACTGCATGATTGCCATTTACACACACGGTAAACCTGAAGCTCTCCTCTGATAACAAATGTGTGTGAATGAGCTCTGAAAACCTCTGAATTAACTATCACCTTGTTTTCACTCGCCATTGTTTTTCCTCGTGTGCAAATGCCACAGAATTTAGCGCAGTATGAAACACACTGAGGTGTGTGTCAGCGGCTGTGTGACCCTGTCATTCGGCAGCGCTCAGATATGAAGTTTGAGGCTGGCAACAGATGAACACGGCTTATTTACAGCGCTGCGAACATAATAAATACAAACAAACATAATCGAGTCATTGAGCACATTGTTCCCCGTCTGAAAGGAACTATCCTGGGAAATCCTCAAAGGGACAAAACATAAATTTGAAATGAATTCCTCTTTAATTACTTCAGGGTATCCTCAAATTCTCTCATGGAATTTGCCATAAATGTTGTGGTTCAGCCACAGGATTTTTTTTTTTTTTTTTTAAGAAGGGAAAAGGAAACAACAGGGAGGATCAACACTGTAGGGAACCCATCACACACACACACACACACACAAC
>FLSR01004877.1:16992020-17040975 GCA_900092035.1 Leuciscus waleckii
ACACACACACACACACACACACACACACACACACACACACACACACACACACACACACACACACACAGAAATAAGGCCAAAACTGGACTATGTTTGCATGTGTTGTATTAGCCAGTGGTTTTCTGTGGTTCGGTCATTTGTGTAGACAAGGCTACATTTTTATGTGTGGACACACTCAAGTTGTCTGTGGAACCAGACCATTGTGTTTAGGAAATATTAGTAATTAGTAATAATATATTGAACATTGCAGTCTTTGAATCATATTGCTGATTCTGCCGTGATAAACTGTGCATTAGTTATTTTTACGACAGATAAGAATGCTTTAAATAACATGTCACCTCTTAACTGTGATAAATAAGTAAATAAGAAGATCCATCAACGATGTCTATAGTGCTGTCTGAGCAATCCCAACGCTTTTCCAGAGAATCCATGATTAGGAAACTATCTGGTTCTGCATGACCTATGACCTCACTGTCACCGAAACTGGCCCAATGAAGAAAAATCAAAAAGTCATTTTCACTGGTTCAAATAAGTGTACAGCATAAAACGACTTATTGGTTATTGATTTTATAATGTGTTGGGAAATTCATCAGGCAAATCAATTACCTCAGAGCACAAAAGAACAGGCACATTTATTATTATAAACTTGGAGAAAGACAGAGATGGAGTTTTAGTTCTACTTTTGTCTTTTCAAATGATCTATATGTGTGTATAATTGGTGTATACATACGATATTATTAATGTTTTAGCGATGTAAGGCTTCCTTTTACTATGCCAATAAAGCCGCTAGAGACAAAGAGAGAAAGAAAAGGTGAGAGACTGGGGCCAAGGCTCAGACATATGCTGAGTCCCAATACATATGCTAAACCCTAAAAGTGTTGAATCTTTTTATGAAGAAAAACTACATACTTTTGAGTGTGTAGCAGAAGAGTAGGCAAGCTTTGGGACATACAGTACTACTATCACGCCATCAAATTACGTCTTGTTAAAATCCTGTCATGTTAACTGGCCTGTCAATCATCTTGTCACAGTTAACATCCTCCAACATTTCATTTAATTCAATTTCCTATGGTATTGGAGAGAGAAGAAATGGCACGTTGATTGCCAGTCGCGGGTCTTTCATATGGAGACTCTCTTCATATTTTTTGCATAATGATACATTTAAAAGTTAATGGTCAAACGGATATTTATAAAAGTTCACATTGTTGTGGCAAATGAAATATAACACAGATAACATTAAATAAAAACAATTTATTTGGTTAAATGTTGATTATTAGTCACTCAAAACCCTTAATCTAAACCTCTCTCCTGAAGAGTTGGACTCACACATCTGCCATGTTTGTAGTTTTTTAGCACTTTTTATTTGTGTTTGTAGTTCTGAACCAAATCCTCCTCCAAAGCGCAATGGGTTGTGGGCAATATTAGCCTTTATTGTGAGCTTGCATCCACACTTCGAAAAATCTACTGGTAATAGTAGACCATCCGGGGACTTTTGGCATACTCTTTTCAACATACTATTCTTTGGGACGCACTTATTCTGATCTTACATACTATTTAGGATGGACAGTACGAACATTGGGACGCAGGGTCAGGTCTTTTCAGAGTCGAAGCTAAATATTCCTCACAGCCTTTCATCTGCTCCATCAAAAACCATTTCAGGCTAAACCAGCTTGGGTCCACAGTGTTTTTTCACTTCTCTTATAATAATTTCCATGTTTACTGTGAGCGGCCAGAGTATAGCAGGAGCAAAGACCCGTGCACCATCCCGAACGATCCCGTCTGAAGGGATCCAGCTCCAGGCGCCTTTCTCCGTGCAAATGAGTGACAGCAGAGAGGGCTAAAGCTCAGAGTGCACACACTATTACCGACACGCAAAAGCAACAAGCGTAATCTGCACACCGACTCCTTCTACCAAGCGTTTATCAGCTTGAAATGCAATTTTATGCATTACAACTCAATGGTTTTCAAAGCAAAAAAGGTTCCTGACATGCGATTACCAGTCAACGAAACAATCCTCTCTCCTTCTCTCCAGCCGTATTTCCCCGTCCGGGTCCCTACAGTCCCCCCCCCCGCTCTCGGGCTTGTCACCGTAGATGTGACGGAGGTGCCGACGGGCGCTCAGGGCTAAATCTGTGCTGGCGGGTGATGCTCTTTGATTTTTAACCATTACAGAGTTTTCATAGAGCTGCAGTCAATTTATTTTATTTATTCTAATGAGCAGCATTAGTGGTAACGTGGTTAGCGGCGCTCGGGCTCATCGGGTCGTTAATCACACTCTGCAGACACTCGCAAATCAACTTCTAACAGCAAGCACTGAATCAAGCTCAATGGAGCATGCACTCCTTCACAATTTATGATCTTTCAAATTGCATCTTTTCAACCATTAAATTGCAAGATACCATAAATTTTTATCTCCTCTACTTTAGTCCCGGCATTCATTCTGTCCCGTGAACAGCAGAAAAGTAGTAAATTCAGGGTAGTTAGAAAGAATTTAAGCTCTGTCTCCTGAAAGGAAATCCAAGCGTAGGGCGAAGGCTGTTAATTTGCCATTGAGGACAAATACCAGGAGTGATAAAGTTTAAGAGCTCGACAGGGAGCTGGACTTAGCCCTGGTGGTAGCGGTTCTCTACAACCTTGGGTCCACTTCGTGTGTGTGTGATATTTCAGGTCTTGTTAGATGTCATCTGTCAGATTTGAGCTTCATTTGAGGAAAGACTCATCTAAAGAGAGGGCCGAAAAATCCTCCAATGTGAGGGACTTTTCAGGACTTGTGATAAGAAAACAGAGGATGGTGTAGATGAGTGGCTCTATTCTGAGAAACAACAATAACGTGCAACATTAGATGCTGGCACAGTTTTTAGTATAGCCAATCAGGAGAGTTGTAAAAGTCATGTGCTTGATCACTCTAGAGCCTCAGGAAAATGTAATGACAACACTGATTGGCTGATCAACCCTCCTGAGCTGTGATATCACAGGTGGTAGACCTATACCCTTACATAGTACCCTACAAAACCGCTCTCACATCTACTGTACACTACAGCCCTACGAGGCAAAATACGGTAAATACTTCAAAACTGGATTTGAGATAAATCACTTCAATGGTTTGATTGATTGAAACCAATTGTTGGATTTTTGGCAAATTCCCTGACATGGGACAGATCATGCTCTAATACCAAATATCAGTCAACTTAATTTTGACAAAATTACTGCATGGTAGTATAATATAACACTAAAATAAACACTATACATCAAGTGTGCTACCATGGAAATCCAGAGTTCTTGCGAGAGCACAAGTTGAATTTGCTCAGCGAGTTACTCTGGTGTCGAGTAATGATGCTCATTAAATATGCCCCTCGATCTGAGCTGCACCAATCACATCGGGTTATCTGATATAGGCGGGCCAGAGGCGAGCTAAACAGATGACGACAGCGCTGTGACGTCGAAGTCATTAGTAAACATTGCAAGATGGCTATGGATGAACACCAGTTGTTCGAAACGGCTTTGGCCGCTACAATGAACGAGTTAGACTTGGCTTTTTATCTAAAACAGGAACAGAAGACGCCGCTCAAATCGTTCCTTTGCAAGAAGGACGTTTTTGCTGTTTTGCCGACCGGATACGGTAAGAGTCTAATCTACTTCTTGTTGTGATTGGTCGTAGTGTTATCCAATTGCATGCAGTGAGATTTTCAAATGCATGCTTGGTGCCGCCCCTCGAGCTGGGCGATTTTCATTAGTCGATGCCAGACCATTAATCTTTCAGATTTAGGTCTGGATTTCCAGGCTAGTCGTCAGTACGCCAAAAACTCAAAGGAAAAACTGCCAAAACTTTGGCAGACCAGCTTTCGGTGCATTACTGCTAACGCTATAAACTAAAGAACTAATGAAAGCCCATTTAACTTTGAAAAAAAGTGCTGTCACCACTGGATCACGTCTAATTTAAAATCTGTGTCTAAACCAGTTACGAAACACTGATGTGTGAGAAAACAGAAATAAGCTGAGCAGAACATCAGAATAAGTTAAGGTTCCTTATAAATGTTTTGCTATTAAAACAAAATCTGAAGGAATGGCGATTTACCGCTTAGCTCAGCCAAGAAGTTGCTTTCAGCTCGGGTAAACTTCGGCTAACAACCCTCTAACTCTTGAGACTCCCATTCTAGACGATGGCCTTCGAGAGGCCATTGAATGTAACCTGACGAAGGTGGAAAACAAGCTACTTACCCGCACCATACTGTTCTGAGGAATTGTCATAATTGTTTCAGATTACATCTCCTGTGGCAGAGAGCAGTAAGGAACACACTTGTCAAACAATATGGTCAGATTAGCTGTTTCTGATTGGGTGCGTGTTGAAGCGATCTCTCTCATTACACACCTCAGAAAAGAAACAAAAGATCGCTTTAAAGTGACTTAATTATCCACATAAAGAACAGAGTGACAAAGCCAGTAGCTGGGCTTGAAGTGAAGGGTTAACCCTTTCACTCTATGCAAAAACCCTTTAGCCCACTTCACACGGCACATGCAGGAATCAAGCCACGCGACTGCAGGGCGCCGAGCGCGAGCAAATCTGCACACGGCTGATTGGTTCAAGAGTGGCTACATGTGAGAGCGGAAACTGAGCAGTTAAAGAGCATTTAGGGAGACGTCTCTGTAAGTTAACATGCATGTACAGGTGAGAGGGACTGTCGTGGAGGCTAAAGGTCACAGACATATTGAATGGACTGACGAGTCGCTCACAGAAAGTGGACAGGTAAATTGAATTTAATCAGCTAATCCTTGTGAAAAAGTACATATTCACATATTTTTAAATGTGTTATCATTTAATTTAATATTAAATTACAAGTAGATTAATTCACAATACACATGGTTTCAAAGCACCTTTACAGAAATATATATTGTAAATATAAATATATTTATAAGTCCACATTACAATTTAGAGTGATCTGTTATCAGAGGGTAACCAAGTATTGTATTTCAGAAATGTCAATATATAAAGCACATATAGCTAATAATGTACTAATTTAAACAATGTATTTATTTAAAGAAACCGAAAATTCTCGGGACAGCAGCATTTGTCCAAATTTCAATCTTAACCATTGTATTTCATCAGAAACGATCTGAAAACAGGCTTTAAAGTGTAAAATACCGAACTTGTCCTTTAAGGCAGAAACAATGAGCTCATTGAAGTAATGAATACTTGTTTGTTTTGTAACAAATGATTATGACATATACAAAATTGCATTGGTGGATGTTGAATCAGAGTTTGCGTTCTGAGATTACAGTGATTTTTGACCCCAAAATGGTAAACTAAAATATACTTTGATATCATGTCTATTATTGAAACCTGTATTTCATGTATTTAAATGGTAACACTTTACAATAAGGTCTCATTTGTTAACATAAGTTAATGCATTAACTAACATGAACAAACAATACATTTGTTACAGTATTTAATAATCTTTGTAAATTTTTAGTTAATAAAAATCCAGCTGTTCATTATTTGTTCATGTTAGTTCACAGTGCATTAACTAATGTTAACAAATACAACCTTTGATTTTAACAATGTATTATTAAATGCTGAAATTAACATTAACTAAGATTAATAAATATTGTAGAAGTATGTTCATGCTTAGTTCATGTTAACTAAAGTAGTTACTTAATGTTAGCTAATGAAACCTTATTTTAACGTTACCAAAAAATAATGATGACAAAAGCACAGAGCAAATTTACTAAAACTTAAACTAAATTTAAAATGATAACTGAAAATTTGAATAAATACTATAATAGTATATAAATTATCCCAAAATAAGAGTTTGTTTACAAATGCATTCACAGATGTCAGTTAGTTGATTTCTCCATGACTGAACTGCATTATTTATGACAGGAAATCCAGCACTGCCAAATTCATCAGGCAAGCAGAAGGACAAGCTCCGCCCACTGCTGTCCGACTGGCCAATGAGAGTCAAGCTGAGAGTGTGGAGGTGATGATGCCCATGATGAGAGATCATTTCATCGATGCAAAGGTGTGTTTAACATGACACATTCCTGCTTAGCTTGTGCTGGACGAGCAGGTGGTCAACCAGTCTGGTCTTTCATATATACGTGTGTGTGTGTGTGTGTGTGTGTGTTTACAGAATATTTGTATAAAAAAAGCATATGTGAAAACGGGCCAACTGGCATCCCCGGGGTGTCAAAATACTATTGGGTGGGATTTTACAGACCAAAACAAAAACAGAGGCTGCATCAGAAATTGCACTCTCTTGAGTAGGTGCTTATTTTGAATAAGTAATTACTTCACGACCACCAAAAAGTATGTTCTACTGTATAGTATGAGTGTGTGTAGTATGAATGTAATCCAGACGCACCATGTTGTCATTATCATGTGACCAGTGTCAGTTGTGTCGCTTCAATACCATTCACAAACCCTCTCCTGTGGCCTCATGGGACAGTAAAGTGTCCATCATAAGCACACTTCAGAATCTCACTTGAAGTAGGGGTTCATCCGGGGACTTTTTCCCTCTTTTATGAGTACTGTTAATTCCGACATACTTATTTTGTCACACACGTTTTTCGCCTGCTATATAGTAGGGAAGTACGTGATTTGGGATGCAGCCAATGTCTTCACTGAAGTGCTTTTAGAGCAACTAATAAAGATCAAGCACACTCTCATTGTAAAGGTCCATCAAATGTCACGCATGTTATGCTAGAAAAATTGCATTTCAGTCTGTTCAGAGACAGACGAGGTCTATTTTAACATAAAATGCAAAGCAATCATATGATAGCGGCACTGTAAATGAATACCTGTGTATGGAGTTCATATTAACTTGTCAGCTGCTCCACGAAGTCCGACAGAAGAGCACGAGTACTGCAGGCGATGCTATTACTGCCGGAAAAGTGTCTCAAGAAATGGCGACTTAAAACATGACTGAAAGTGGAAGAAAGAGTGCCAAGACTGGGTAATTGTGCATCAAAGACTTTAAAAGAAAAGTATTTTTCCTGCATATGATCACCTTTCTCGTTCATACACATTCCCAAATCTGATTATTTGTGTTAAAGGATTGTTCACTTCAGAATAAAAAATTCCTCATAATTTATTCACCTCCAAGTCATCCAAGATGTTCATGTCTTTCTTTCTTCAATCGAAAAGAAATTACGTTTTTTGAGGAAAATATTCCAGGATTTTTCTCCATATAGTGACTTAAATGGGGTCTAATGGTTCAAATGTCAGTTTCAGTGCAGCTTCAAAGTCTCTACACGATCCCAGCCGATTAAAAAGTATATACTGTATATTTTAGTTTTTTGGGAAAATGCCCGATGGTTTGTCTGGATAAGACTCTTATTCCTCGGCTGGGATAGTGTAGAGACTTTGAAGCTGCACTGAAACTCACATTTGCACCTTCAAACCCTTGGACCCCATTGAAGTCACTAAATGGAGCAAAATCCTGGAATATTTTCCTCAAAAAACTTATTTCTTTTGGACTGAAGAAAGAAAGACATGCACATCTTGGATGATGTGGGGGAGAGTAAATTCTCAGGAAATTTGAATTCTGACGCCAACTAATCCTTTAATTGTTTGAATATTGTTGCAACACTTGAGGATCTTGAGCCGTACAGTGACACAGTGGATACAGTCGCTAAAATCAGCCACACACACCAACACATGCTTATGATGGGCCGAAACACTGCGCTGCGTGTGTCGTCGTGTGTGTTTGTGGACATATGGACACTATGCAGTGTTTTCCCAGTGAGGGATGGTGGAATTTGCATGGTAAATTGTAAGTGGCAAAACAAATAATAACGAAAGGCATAAAATCTCACAAACACTGAATTGATCAAACAATTACAAACCATCTGGCTTGTTAAACTCAATCTGCCGGCCAAGTTCTCACACCAGCTCAATCTGCAGTTACTGACGCAAGACATCTCTGCATCTGGGGAACAACTACACACAGGTGAGTGAGGATGAGAATGGGTTGTGCCAAAACACACACACACACACACACACACGGGTAAGAAAAAGGTAGACACTCTCCACTGTAAGAAGACGAGGCAAATACTGCATTGTAAATGTGTGGGCAAGTGGTCACTACAGTTATTTGTTATGAAATACAGTAGATTTAGACTCATTAATGATGTTTAAGTCTATGCAAATAATAACATGTAATGCATCAGACCACAACATACTGTGATGACTCAAATCTGAAGTACACACTGATTGTCCAGTTCTGAGCCAATCAGGCTAATCATGAAAACATTAATTATACATCTTTACCACATGTGAAGTGAATTTACAAAAGCTATGTGAATGTTATAGTTCAGTAAAACTGCCCTCAGTTCCAACCACTACAGAGACCAATGCAAATACCATTCTTTATATATATATATATATATATATATATATATATATATATACACACATAAGTAATAATTATTAACACTACGTACTTACAATAAGGTTAAGGTTACGGTTAACCTTACCCACTTTTATCAATGTTTCTTAACACACTCAAGTACACTTTTGAAAAGTGCACTTTGTAATAATGTCAAAGTTTTACTTAAAAGTACATTTTAAATTATGTTTTAATAATCTTTTGTTATTTACACTTATTTTGATGTGTTGACTAACTACAGAACATGTAAAGTACTTGATAATTTTAATTGTAGTGTTATCTAATATTACATTTACAGTAAATATACTAATAAATTGCAACTTCGACATTAAGCTTTAATGGAAAAGACATTGGTCTATTTAAGCTTGTCTGGCATGTACACTTCAACCATATTTCAATGACATTAAAAGTTGTTAAATGACATATGCAAATGTACTTAAGTCCTACTTAAGTGGGTCAAAAACACTCTAAAGTTCAGTTAATTGCATTTAATATAAATGTAACCTTTAATACTATTTCATTTAAATTCCAATTAACTTCAACTGTCTATAAACATTACCCTTAAGTATATTATTTATAAAAGTATATTATTTCTGTTTTAAAAGAATGCTAAAATATACTTTTTCTCAAGGGTAATGCAAACTATGCACACACACACATCAGTGTACGTACCGCTTTAATAAATGATAAATAGTAGATTGAAAACCATTCCTCACAGAACCAGTGTCTCGAACTCTTCTCCAATTTGTCAAGGGCAAAATGATGAAAACAACAAAGACAAAAATTAGACGGGTAATGATTGACACCTTCAGACAGATGATGGCAAAATGACATATGAAGATCGTTCAGATATGTTTCTATTAATAAAAGGACAGAGGAGAGAAACACAGAAGGTTATGAGAGCAAAATTGCGGCAGACACATTTAAGTGTTAAACGAACAGTGATCTGAATAGCAAGTGTGTGTGTGTGTGTGTGTGTGAGGTGCAGCTGTGGTGTTGTAATAGGTGGTGTAATTGTATGATGACAGTGTGTCTGTGTGTTCTGTGCTCTCCTGGGTATTGTGATCATCTTTGACAGGTGATGCTGCTCCTCCGGGAAACAGCTTCATCTTAGAGATGCGCTTTCTTCCCTCCACACACACACACACACACACACACACACACACACACACACACACACCACACACACACACACACACACACACACACACACACACACACGCTCTGTCACCAACTGAGCAATGCATTCGCACACAATGAAGATTTCAAGCCGAGTGTGATCTTCTAACATCAGCATTACTGCAAAAGAGGAGTCTAATGCAAACATGCTGTCACGGGGGAACGCCACAGGCACAAAATGCAGCTTTTTAGAAAGTCTTCATCTCAATGTACATCATTTTTCCAAAGTACTATTCATGTCTTTCTGTGAAAAACCTTTAACGAGGAGGAAATTACCGAGTACACCTACACAAGGCTGTAATTAGCCATTTTCTGCTGACCTTCAACTTCATAAATTCAACCCAAAACATTTAACATAACATAACAGGGTTGAATGGCAGTTGCCGAGAGAGAGAGAGAGAGAGAGAGAGAGAGAGAGAGAGAGAGAGATCAAACTTACCTTTCATCACATTGCATTAGTTATAATTTGTTCCCTGTAATCATAAGCCTTGTCTCCAGCAGCAGCGGAGTGATATTGATTACCTAGGTAACCGAGTGAGCCGGTACACACATGCCGCAAGTGTATTTACCTGCCGCTGGTACACTGTAGTTCGCTTCTGTTCTGTGTTTACTTTTTGCCGCATTACTAACGGGAGCAAAGTAAAATTCCGCAGCTGCTGAGAAACTAGTTCCTTTGGGATCATTGAGATGAAAGGTAAGTTTGATTTCTAACATTATTCTCTCAACGGACATATACATCGATAGTCTAGTGTTATAATTGATTTGCGTTTGGTGCACTGTGGAGTGGGTAAAACGGTTTTTAATGGCTGGCTAACATATACCATTGACTCACGCTAGCCTAGCATCGGCTAACTATCCAAATATAAGGACTGGATAATTTTTTTTTTAAATGTCTCCACTGATGAATAACAACCAGGCTGACTTAAAAATGAGGTGCGATGTCAAAAATCCCGAACCACCCCTTTAAATAGTTAGACCGGTAACACTTTACAATAATGTGGTTCATTAGTAACTACCTTAGTTAACATGAACTAAGAATGAACAATACTTCTACAGCATTTACTAATCTTAGTTAATATTAATTTCAACATTTACTAATACGTCATTAAAATTAAAGGTTGTATTGTTGACATTAGTTAATGAACTAACATGGACAAACAATGAACAGCTGGATTTTTATTAATAACTTTAACAAAGAATAATAAACACTGTAACAAATGTATTGATCATTGTTAGTTCATGTTAGTTAATACATTAACTAATGTTAGCAAATGATCCTTATTGTAAAGTGTTACCATGGCATTTTTATTGTCAACAAAGTGAAACTTTTCCTGAAAATGTAAGTTTTTCAAAACCAAATGAAACCAAAATATGAGCAAATAACCCCATGAAACCTGACATTACAAATACTGTAACATCCACAAACAGAGTCAAAGCAACTTAGTAAAATGTATCTGCAACGTACAACAAGCGAACAGCAGCGCGAATAATAACCAAACTACGGCTCGTTCTGCTGGAGGATGAAAGTGCTTGTGCCGTTTTTCTCCGACTATATGTCATAAAACATGCGGTGTGCGGCTCGACATCCACTCCCATATCTGTGTATTACCACAGAAAGACTTTAAATGCTTTCTGAGCTCACGCGACGGGACACAATGCTACAAAACGAGAGAGAGGCCCAAATCTGATCGGATCTATTGAGAGAGGTTATTGAGAAGTGTCTGAGGAGGTGCTCATGCATATGTATGGAGACGGGAGGATTTACAAGTGAATGCGAAGGTGTGTGGATTAGCGGAGGAGGCCTGTACGCCAGTGTCCTGCTGTGGGTGTGCACTTTATCTGATCTCTCTCTGGGAGAGACACACACACTACAGCCTTATCTTTACCCACACTCTCAGAGTTTACAATTTCTCGCTTCACTGGAGCTTGAGCAGGGCTTGTTAGAGCAACAAAGAGAGAGAGAGAGAGAAAGAGGTGTATGGCGAGCACAAAGCGGCACTCATCTCTCTCTGGACAGAGCGTTTCCGTTCCGATAACGGCGAGGAATACGCCGCAATACTGACAGATCTCACAGAACTACACCGACCCGCTGGCTAATGATAGCAACCGGGCGGCCACATAATATCTGGGAAAATCTGTTAGCATTCCTTTGCTTGGATTGCACAGGAAGTGTGTGATTTAAAACACACCATCTTTGCTAGTTGACGCTCAGTCGTCGGAAACGACTCTTTTGAACCAATCGTCTGAGCTGTAAATGTCATGTGACTAATCACTCTTGAGCTGCAGGAAAATGACATCATGGCAACACCGATTGGCTGATGAGTCTCAAACCCTTTGGATCCATGTCACTCCAGCTTTTTAGAAGTTTGTCCAACTCAATTTTTGGGCATTAATCCCAACAACAGTAATCATTTTATTACAATTACATCATTATATTAGTTTTGCTTGGCTGCAGTGGAAAAAAATTATTCATAAATAAAAAATTATATAAAATTGGTCTATGTAAAGGTCTTTTTTATTTAAAGGAATATATATATATATATATATATGCAATATTGTATTTAAAAATAATTTGCACATACTAATGTCACAAATGATACAGGCTATTTTCAATTAAAAATGGTAATATTTTACAAAGAAAGTATAGTTTGCATCACCCCTAGACAGCAACATGGTTTGGCCCAGATCCGGCCCACATCTGGTATTCATGGACTCCACATGTGCCAGATGTGGCCCGGATCTGGGACGACACTATGTTGCTGTCTGGATATTACTTAGTCATTAACATATATATATATTTTTTTTTTTCACAAAACAGCTGTAAAATATGAAATGCTACATCTAACCTTGCACTCTTTCACAGTTAAAACTAAAGCATGTGATTCAGTCTCAGCTTCTGTGAACAGTAAAGCCCATCTTCCTTGATTTGATTGGCCAATGCAATCTTTTTGACAAAGGGCTGCAGTGATGATGTATTTTTGAAGTTTGTATCACCCTTGCTTTTGGATTTTTTGCAGAAAATAATCTCTGTAACCAACAAAAGTTTATGATTTCACACGTTTTTTTTTCATCAAAATATTCTAAACACAACTTTTTTGAATTTTGAGGCGTAAATACAATCGCTAGAAGTAAAAATCTAAACGTAGGTTATAAACTAACTACACCAAGATCACATGACTTCAACATCACCACCATTAAGATTCCGACAACTCTTATAGCCTTTATTAAAAAACATTTTCCCTGAAAGTTTTAGTTAGAATTGTTTGCAATGAACACAATGAGGTCCCAAAAATGGACTAGATGAGTTTATCTATTCAATGATGTTTAGTGCATCCAATTTAGCTGCTTGTTAGCATCCGCCTTTTCCAAGACAAGCAAAAGTTTTAAAATCGCAAGATGTGTTTATCCCGTAGGATAAACGTGAAAACATCTTGAGCTTGTGTTAACCACAGACCGTATTTCAGACATTCAACCAAAAACCCACTGGATTCAGGACGATGAAACCAGAAGTGCTAAAATGCTGACTTGCTAACTAAATGCTAACGTTTCTGGGTTTTTGTCTACAAAAATGTGTCATCCATGTGCTGTTAGACTGTGAGGCAAACCACCCTAAAATTTTTGCTTTTTAAACTGGTTGCTTCGGGAGCCAAATGATCTTTTCTGCAAATCATATATGATGATCGTGTGTAGAACTAGTTAATATTCATGAGCACAGCTGATATATATTATAATATGTACGACAACTTTTCAGGTCATTCCTACACCTTGATGTTAATAACTATTTGGGCCCTATTTTAACGATGTAAGCACATGGTCTAAAGCGCACCGCAAGTGGATTTTCCGAATCCACTTTTGCTAGTTTAACGACGGGAAAAATGGTTCGGCGCACTCGGCCCATGGTCTAAAAGGGTTGTCTCTATTCTCTAAATGAGTAATGGGTGTGTTTTGGGCATAATGTGAAATAAACCAACCAGAGTGTAATTTCCTATTCCCTTTAAAAGCCAGTTGCGCTCGCGCCATGGCGGATTCACTATTTACATGGAGGAATTTGCAGGCGGAAAGACTTGAACGCTTTCTAGCGAGGACACGGATCAGCTCGTGCACGAGGTTAAAGCGCAGACCATCTACGGGACAAAGTATAGGACGATGTGGACCCGCCTATAGGCTCATCATATTACTAACACGCTCTTTAAATAACAAAAAAATAAAAATACTGCGCCATTGACCTTAGACCAGGTTTCAGTTGGTCAATGGCTCAGTCTATTTCAGTTCCTCAAAATAGCAACGCAACAACAATGCGCCAGAACACACCTCGTTTTCAGACCAGCAGCCCATGGGTGCACAAATTAGTGCAAATGCATTTGCTATTTAAACAACATGACGCAGGACGTGAAAATGATAACTGCGTCGGGCTGAAACTACCACTACTACACAAAACCCTTGTGTTGGCGCTGCATTGCGCCGGGTGTATGATAGGGCCCTTTATATGTTGATTGCAAACAAAATACAGAACAGCTTCTGAATGACCGTCAATAGATCAATTTTCTTTCTGCTCTCATAATGTTTAGCTGGGGCTAAATGGATTACGCTAAATAGAGACATGAGATTTCAGTCAGACATGAAAACACTTTTCCGGTGCTCTGAGGTCAGAAAGGTCAGAAAGGTCAGAAAGGTGACCCTCTCGACAGATCTAAAAGCCTGCTTGAAAAGATCAGGTCAAAGGTCATATTGCCACTGAATCAGTGGAAGATTGACCGAAAGGAGACGCGAAAAACAGCAACATCATCTGGGTGCCGATTGAAAAATCATGACGTCAAGTGGATGAGCAATTCCCAATAATTCCCTGACCATCTGACGCCAAGAAGCATCCATGGTGTAAACGCAGCAGCAGAAGGTTCGAGTTCGAGTTCTGAGCTGGTGAGGTAGGCAGAAATGTAGGAGGCTGTCTAAGATTGAGACATTCTCCCACTGTGAGTAAATAGTGACTGGGCCAATTTCATCAGACACAGAAATGCTCCCGGTGACAGCGCCTGCATTGTTTTCCTCCCAACTGCATGCTGCGAAATTCTATTTTCAGTTTTTCTTGCCGCAGTAATATCTGCATTGTTGGCGAGCATAAAGAGAATAAAGGGCATGAATGTGTCCCGGTCAATCGGATTCTGTCAGTTCAGGCTGAATTGGGTACACACATGCGCGGCGCTTGCCAGATCGTAATAACGAAGCTGTTTGCATGGAGCGATTTCCCCTACGCAGCTCATCAGCGACAGAGAGAGTCTGTCAGAGCGTTCTCAGACTGACACGGCTTCCGCATCTGTGTCTGTTATTAGCCCGTCTCTTAAGACAAGCTCAATTATCTGACACTGCCCGTAATTTTCACCCCCTCTCCGGCACAATGTAAAGTTCCTCTGCTTTATTTCTCAAGCTGTTCATTTGGAGGAGAAAAACAAGGAGAGAGACGAGAGTGGGCGGAGGAGAAGACTTGACGAGATAAACTGAGGGAGGGGGGGGAAAACAAGATGAGTCAAAAACTAATTTGATGCTTACTTTACAAGAATAAAGAGTTTCGGAAGACGCTTTATCAAATATATGTGGAGGATATCTGAATGATAACATATTGATGTGTATCAGATAAAACAAAGACTTTGCCGCTCTGATTTCTATGGGCCAATGTGGTTTTAAAATGTGCGGTTAAAATGTATTTTTTTGTTTGTTTTGTGTTGATTGTAGGTGCGTCATTCTTCTTTCTTTTTTTTTGAAGTACCTCAGAATAATTATTTAGTACAATGGTATGTTTCAAAGTACTATTATAAAGGATCCACAGTGTAATTACTTGTATATATATGTTTATTAATATTCGATTTTTGGACTTGGTACTACAGAAGAGTTTTTTTAAATCCATCCATCACTTTGTAGGACTATTTAAATAAACTAGTGAAGGCAAAAATGTACTAAATATGGTGGGATAACTTAAAAGAAATGCTGACAAGTTACAGGACCTAATCTATACAATTTAACTTTAAAGGTAGGGTAGGCAATTTCGGAGAGGCTAGCAATAGCGAGCTAGCATTGAAAGCATGAGATCCCACCCTCCCTGTCTCTAAAGACACTCCTCCTTCAAACACATGAACACACACAGCAGAGTCTGCAAAGCACGATACGAGAGTTAAACCTACCTCATGTCCCAAAGCAGTTAACATTACAATAATAATGAACATAAACCACTTAAAGAGCTCTGACCGGTACCACCTGACTGCTGCAGAGTCATTTCACCGTTGATAGTGCTGATATAGAAACGCATAAATCCTAGTCCGAGGACGTGCATGGGTTTCCATCTCGTAATTACGGTTATGAAATGGCATGAATGCAGCATTTAGCTCATTTCTTTTGGTTCAGGAGGAACCGTAAAGGCGGATTCTGTTTGTTTGTGGCTCTCAGTGACTGACGTTTGTCTAACTCTGCATAGCATGATACGCGCTGATAACATGTGATGTCAAATGTGAAGCAGGGGGTGTGGAAATCCATGTGTTGACTGTCAGGTAGGACATCCTATCATTGCATTCAGACCGAATGCAATGCTTGGATGAATATTTTTTTGGTCCAGAGATTTACACAGAAAATATATGTACATGTTTTATATGTAGACCATTGCTATTATTGATTGCTATTCGGATGTTAAGAGAGTTTCAACCAGAATAACAAAAATTGTTTATTAAACAAATTTCCAACCCTACCTTTAAAATCTTGATGTTGATCCATGAAAAAATTATGCGTCAACCACCAAAACAACTTTTTGTTCACGCCTTTTTTGCTATGACATGATACCATGGATGGGCATGATATATGGTAATACCATGGTTTTTAATTTTCTAAATTCATTTGTCACGCTGCATGTCCATTTCAATGAACTAATGAAAAACAAAAAATATTCATACCAATAACAGACCCTAAAATATACTGATACATGGACAAATTATGCATCAATATTGTAGTATTATTATAAATAAGGATCCACTGAGTTCTTACCTCTCTTTATTACATTGCCCTGGTTCGACAGTGCCATGATGGTATGAGGACTTGCCATGGTAGAAGAAAAATCATACAGCATCATGGTTAAAAAAAGCATTAGAGCATGAAAAAAATCCACGATTTTATCATCGGACACCATCCCTGTACAATAGAGCAGGAACACTTTTTGTAAGGGCTACTCATTTTAAACCTGTTAGACAACAGTATCTGCTATTATTATCCTTTTCTCTTAAAAAACTGCTAAGAAAAACAAGCATTCGCAAAACTTTAAATCAAAAACGTTAACCTCCACTCTTGACATGCAATTGAATCTGTGCTTGAAAGGTCCTAACAGAAGGCAAGGCCCGAGAATATCCTGACAGCTTCACCTCACACCAAAGCGACACCTGCTAATGCGGCTCTGCTCGGCTGCTAGTTGCTGTGGGAACCGGCGGAAAGCAGCGGTAATGATGGCAGGCCTAACGCGGTTTAAGAGCAGTAACGCGTGTAAGAGAGGGCAATCATCTTGATCCCACTTCTCCCACGGGAACACGCTAATGTGCTAAGGAACGCGTGCTAATGCGCTATAGTCTGTCTGCTGAGCGGCAAGCGACTGTCAACAGTGAAATCTCGCCCATTTAGCGCCTGGCTAATGTGAGAGATAAGCCGACAACAGCAGGAGGGAGTAGACGCAACATCTCGGAGAAAATAGATTCAGTCCATCTCGGGGGTTGCGTGTGCTTGAGACTAGGGAATTGTGTGCGAGACGGGGCTTTCAGAAGAAAAGTGTTCCTTCATGTAAAACACCTATTCTACCATCCACTTACTCGCTGGCATTTTCAGCGGCGCGCGAGCGCTAGCGGACCTTCGTTTGGGGTCAGTCCCTTAAAGAGGCCTGTTCATGTAATCACAGGTACTCTCCAGACGCACGTCTCAAAAGAAAGATGTTTTTTGAAGTTTCCTTGTTCTTTGTGTGTCCTGACGGATGAAATACAACGACCTTGGGAGCCGAATGAATCTGTGCGTGTCTGTCGTAGCGCCACCCATGTGTTGAGTCTCCTGTACAAATGGTATGGAGATTGTTCTGGCCCGTGTTAGCGGCTGATGGTGTTTCGGGAGCGCCGAGGAGGCCGTGCACTTTTTTCACCGTGTTTTCCTTCGGTGGATGGACGACTGTAATCAAAGAGAGAAAGACTTCTGTCCAGATTACAGTCTTCAATCAGTCAGCCTGGTGGGAAATGATATGTACATCATTCTCCGTATGGATAGCACTGCCTGTCACACGTTACCTGTGTCAACCTTGCCAAAGACATGATGGGAGATATGAAGAGCCATCGGCCTCCTGCCAATCCAAAGGGAAGGGGTTAGTTTTCACTTCTCTCAATGAGTTTTCCCGACAACTGTCAGCATTGGGACCCCATCCTGACCTCCTTCGATTCAGACGCTGACACCATTTGATGTACATTTCCACAAAACATTTCGGTGAAAGGCTAAGCGTGGCAATTTCTCTGTGAGAGGGCACAGCACAACGTACGCTTTCAGAGGGACTAAATGGAAATATGGAAAATCACTACATACATGAGCAGCACATGTTAGGAAACATACTGATGTAGTGTCATGATCTGACTGTTAATAGAGTGCGACAGTCATAAAAACTCAATTTCTCCCTAGGAAATTGATTTTTAACGATAACTTATAAACCTTTAAAGACAGGCCTACTGTGAGCGACGAGGATATTAATCGATGGTATTTGCTTCTTCTGAAGCTGTCAGCCCGCATTATTTCAGCTTATTCTTAAAATAATTGAGTTTAACAGCAGAATTCCTGGTGAAAAACTACATTACCCATGATGCTGTACAGAAAATGACACCAATCAGAGAGTCGGAAAAATTGCTTTTTAGCTCCGCCCACTCCAATGAAGCACTGCGAATGATGTAATCGTGTCGATCTCTCCACGCTCTCAATAAACTAAAATGTTTATATATATATATATAAACATTTTATATATATTCAAAATATATATATATATATATATATATTGCAATTATCTTAAAATATGGTTTTATGTTTTCCATTGTTTTTAATTCAATTATGCTGTTCGCAATGCTTCATGGGATTGTAGTTCTTTTGTAAACCAAAGAACTACAAAAAAGTAACTACAAACTACAATCACATTTTTTTTAAAGATTGTAAATCAAAGTTTGTAGTGTTGTGATTCACCTCGTTGTTGATTGTCTTGGTTCATGGCTAATAACTCTTTAACTACGACTTTTTCAAAATCCCTATGGGAAAAAATGAAGGGAAAAAAATACTTTTGGAACCAGTGCCGCTGAAATCATGAGTGGTTATGAGTGGCTTTGGTGGTTGTCAAGGTGTGGCTATGCAGTTGCTAAGGTGTTTCTGAATGTTTTTTTTAGAAAGCTGTTGGGGCGTTGCTGTGTTGTTTTTGGTTGTTAAGTGGTTTTAATGTTAGTTTGGACATTTTTACCTCCATTTTATGGTCTGCTAGACAAAAATAAAAGTTCTGATCACTTAGAAAAGTAATAGCACACCTCTAATCATCAAGCTGCACAATTTGAGATATTCACGTCCTTAGCACAAACCGTTACACAGCGAAGTTTAATACTTGGAGTAAGAGGTTTGTTGTACCCTAAGATCAATAATAATAGTGATCAACTTATTGAATGCAACACAAAAAAGAGTGCAAAAGACAAATTTCTGATTCTGATCCGGCATGTGCAACAACAAACAGAACACAATCTTACAAAACAAAGACTCAAGACTCAAGGCAAAGTATCGCTTAAACAACCCTTAAACAAACAATGATGACAAAGAATAAACTATTTAAATTTTCCTCCCGGGAAGAGTAGGGACATACAAAACCTGTAATTTCCTCTGAAACAAGAAAGCACCTAATTAGACCCTGTGAACAGAAACACACCTCTCGGCCAGAGCAAAACACATCAAGCAATTGCAGCCCCGGGTGTTTGTGTTTCTCCCTCCGTTTAAAATCCAGCATCTCTCAATCTCGCGCCGTCCCAAACACCTCAGTTTAATGCAGATTACAAATAATGGCAGGAAACTTTCAGGCAGAGACAATCCAGAGCAAAGCATTCTGGGACTGCAGGGGCATCGTTTGCATAATACCCACCTTGCCTCGGCTTATACAGTTTCACCACCACCTTGACACACACACACATAACACACACCCTTGAGCCCTGTTGGCACCATAGAGGGAGGTCACACAATTGTCTCTGCTAGGAAAAAAAAGAAGGGGAAAAAAATCACTGACCTACTGCAAAATTGGCCATATTCAGCTGGGGAATATCAGGTTATTGAGTCGGTCCATGCTGAGTCTACTAGCCTGCGGGAAACGATCAGCTTGAGCGTACGGTTGCAGTTCTGCAGTTGATCAAGGACACACACGTGTGCGGTGAATGCAGAGAGATCTCGCTCACTAAAGACACTTAGAGGAGAAACAACTCTCAAACTCTCAGAGAAGCTTGACTCCGTCATCCAAAGTAACACAATGTCACTATATTCAAATCAGACGAACACAATACGGTGTATAGATAGATTTAGGGAAACCCTTGTGAAAAGGGTTTAGCATACAATTAAAGAGAACGTATTATATAAAAATATACTTTAAAAGAATACTGTATAAGAAAAAATATAAGATCAATAAGTTATGAAAACCTATGTTTCAACAACTCTCAGAATAAGTTTACAGTTTTAAGTTATACAAGATTTTTTTTTAAGTCAGTTTAATGTAATTTAATATGAAATGACTTAAACATCCAAGTTAATTGTACTTAAAATTTTAAAGCCACTATTTAAGTGAATGTAATGGTTTTGTAAACTTAATTGCAATGAAACTGCATTAGAATTTAAATATATTAAATGCCATCATATGACCTTTAGACTGTTTTTCGATATCTTGATATGCAATTTCAAAATCACTTCTAATATGATAAAGTGTACTGTCGAATACTGACAAGCACTTATGGTAAACTAAAATATACTTCAAAGCCATTTCAAATCCAACTTGTATGTGATGTATTTAAATATAGTTGTAATCACACATCTGTACTGATGAAATTGCAATTTAGTATTTTTAAAATATATTAACTTGTAATATTGTAATATGTAATTTTGAATAACAGACTATAATCAAGTGCTTAACGTGATTTAGTCAGTCAACATACAAATAAGTGTACTTCTTTAAGCATGACTATTATTAAAACAATACTTTAAAGTAAAACCTTTCATTTGACATTAGTACATAATGAAGCTTTTATAAGTGCTAACAGTCATGAAAGTGCACTGTCTTTACACTTAAATGGTCTTATATTTCATTAATATTACATTATCCACTAGATAAAAACAACTTTTGATTTGAAGTACACAACATAAGTGCACATTCAGGCACACTTGCAGAAAATGACTTTAATAGAGGCGTCTATATTGGCATGAATGATCTGTCTGTGTCGTTAATGAGGGTCCGTTTCAGATTTTTATGAAGATGATGTTGAAATATGAAATTACGGTGGGTCATAGCCAGAAATATGTGGTTAAAAATGTGTGATTTATATTGCTATCTAATAACTATTTTAATGTAACTATTTTATTGTGTCACTTTTTTTATTTTAATTTTTTTTTTTTTTCCTTTTTTTTTTTTTTTTTTTTACAGCATTTATTAACTTTATTAACGGTAGATAAAAATACAACTGTTTATTGTTAGTTCACGTTACCTTAGGTCCATTATATATATATTACCAGATGCAACTTTTGACTTTAATAATCTATAAGTAAATGCTTAAATGAACATTAACTAAGATTAATAAATGCTTTAGAAGTACTTCACATTGTTAGTTAATGCTAATGTGCTAATGCTAGTGCTAATAATGCTAACAAATGGAACTTTGTTGTATTGTTACCAACATTTTATTCAGTCCAAATGAACATGACTGAGAAAAGAAGAGTAAGTGCAACAAAAGACACACCAACAAACCATGATACTTGCTATTGTATTAAACAAAAATATGTTGAGCAATTAAGATTTGTGGTCCATTTTCCCAGAAGAATTAGACCGTATCCACTAAAAAGTTAGATTGGGAAACTTTTAGAAGTAATATAAAACACCAACTTCGTTGTATTGTATTGTTTCGCACACATATGCGTTTATGCTAGTGCAGTTTAACTTTACCTCCCTGTATTTATTTATATATATCACCAATATAAGCTATAAGTATTGTGTAATATGAAGTTAAACGGCAGGTTTTAGATACATCACACCAGGAAGTGTTCATATCCGTGCATATGGCAGGGATTCTCACGTGTGAATATACATTAGGCCTCCATATCAACACATTTAGCAGAGCTGAGAGACACCATGGGTAAAAACGCATGTGAATAGCACAAAGTGGCTGAATGAAACACAGAGCACATGGCACATGAATGCAGCTCTCAGATCGATTCTTAAGACCTTCCTCGCAAAGTTGTTGCTCTTTCAATCTCATTGAATAGTGGCCATTTTGGGAAATTACTGCCTCATATTTAACCACCTCAAAAGCGACAGAAAGGAAGAGAGAGCGTGCGAGAGAGAGAAGCAGTTAGACTAAATGGGAGAGAACGAGATGAAACCTCAGGCTTTTTGAAATGTGCCATATATCCTGAGGTAAATATAATAAAATAAACCATTTCTACCAACTGTTCTCATTATGGTCCTGTTTCACAGAAGCCCCTTTCCCTCAGGAATATCAAATTGTGTCACAAATGCAGCCGAAAAGCCTTTATGTTATTTCTGTGCGGGCTTTCTGCCGGCCTGCCAAATCTTCAGTTATCTTATTTATATATTTTGCACATGAATTGAAATAAAAAAAGTGTTAGACTGGGTCCAATTACTCTAATTCGAAGTGAGAGGGCCGGTCCGGGACCAGCACTTCACAGACAAAACCACAAACAGCTCCACAGATGAAAGAGAATACCTGAAATTACACTCAGCCTCTCGCGCTAAATTGCCACGTGAAATCCTCCATTGCTTTTACTTTCAAAACCTATGCACTGTATCTACAGACAATTCCCCTGAGCTCTTTTACCCCGAACACAGTATTATAACAGCAGCATCTATACTTCAACAAGCAAGGTTCAGTATATTATATACATACGGCTTGCTTTCGGGAAAATTGTCCACTTTAACTTCACATTTTTAAATAACCATTTGGCATCTTTGGGGTGAATTTGCAGTCTGCCCTTTATAACTTAGATATTTTATAGTTCCCCATTTCATAAACATTACAATAATATACTGAACAAAATTTAAACTGAATTCAACTAATGAAGAATTAATTTCCTGTTTATTAATGTGAAGCTGCTTTGAAACAATCTGTGTTATAAAACACGCTATATCAATAAAAGTGACTTCACTTTCTCAGCACTTCTGTTCCTCTTAAAGTCCCCCTGTGGTGAAATCCAGCTTTTAATGTTGTTTATATGTTTATATTGTGTTTCTTATATTCTTTAAGACAAACCATGTGTATATTCATAAGTCGACACCATTGCTGAGTATTTTCTCCTTAAAACTGCAGTGAACCAAAGACAGTCTCAAAAACACGCTTTGAAATCGCTGGTGTTTCTGACGTCACAAACTACCTTGTAACCAATCAGATAAACGTTGTTTACAAAGGCAAGGAGTATTTTCCCAATATCAAATAAAAAGATCATTAAAACAAAATTTTTTTTTTTTTTTTTTATAAGAAATATTATAGGTGATTTATCTCTGCACATCATTACTGTGTTAAATTCATGTGTCTTGTAATCTTGAATCAGAATATCTTCCCCTCCCTATATCAGCTCATCTCTTCTCTGAGGACGAGGGCGGGGCAACCTGTCAATCACATGAGATCCACCAATAGCAAACCACAACCATCCAATCAATTCCCCACGGACAAAATCAAGCCCCGCCCACATTTGATCTCGTTCCAGAAGCCGTTTCACTCAGATAAACGTAACAATAGGGAAGAAAAGACGAGCACAACTTCCTTTCATGTCAACTATAAGATATTGTTTTAGAAGCTGTGTTTTGCCACTGGACTAATACGGAAATTTCATAAAAGTAAATTTTTCAAAATGTATTTCTAAATGTGGTTAATGTTTTTATGGTTGGGAAACCCTGCTTTAGAGCAATTCAAATCTTGAAATTTGCATATGACGATAACAATAGGCCCTATACAACAACTAGGTCTCCAGAAAAAACAATGAGAGCTGGAGAGCTGCATCGTCTCCTCATGCTCTTTCGAGTCTCCCTCCCCATCCACATCCCGCTGGGAAACACGGGAGCTTTTATCTGTGCGGTCCAGCAGAAAGTGGCCCATCCACACTAGAGCGATTTCACTTATCAGAGCTGAAGCGTGGCCGGGGGTCCCATCGATCTCCTCGCTCGAATATATCACTTTCCACTCTCCTCTCCTTCTATCAGAGGAACCGGACATCACACAAGGTCAAAAAGCAGAAAGAAGTCATCCAAACAAAACTCACCTATCAGCTGGACGCTGGTGCTTTTATCTGTCGGTATAAAGAGGGTCCAGTCCGACTGGAAATGTGTGAGGATTCTGGGTAATCTGTGGAAATGGCTTGGAAAGGTGAGAAGGTTATGATTCATAGGCCCTGTTTCAATATGCCCCGCTCCCCACCTGACTTCAGACACGCACGCCGCTATTACAATATTCAGATTACCGTGCACTGGAAATTAATTGGACTAATTAACATACAAGTAAATGATGATACCGTTAACACATTTCATTAACTCAAACTGTCATTTCATGTTCACCGTGCTCTCTGTATTGCATTACAATGAATTGAATTCATTAAATTATGCAAATGAAAGGTGGCAAGCAACGGACGGCTCCATATGAACGTTAATAGACTGTTTTCTCTGAATCTCTGCTACAAATCACGTCAAATTCAGGAGCATGTGCTTTTTTCACTTTGATTTAACTCATAAAAGATTTCAGTGGACACACTTTTGATTATGTGTACCTGCAACCCATATATATATATATATAGTGTGTGTGTGTGTGTGTGTGTGTGTATAAACATTTTCCAACTTTAACAGAAAACACAACACAAAAAGTTCAACCACAATCAAGAAAGAAAGAAAGAAAAAATTAAATACAGTCCACAGAAGTATAGCCTAATAATGAGCACATTTATCCTTGGCCACTAAAAGGGTAAAATAAAATGAAACTAAAATGAAAGGAAAAAAATCGAATAATAAGTTAATATAAAACAAAAGGTAATCAAGATAAATACATAAAGGCAAACATAAGGTACGATAACACTTTATTTTAAGGTGACATATAGTTACACGTTACTATATGTAGGCTAACTACAGTAAATTATGCAATATTACAAGTAACTAAACCCTAAACCCCAACCCTAACTGTAACTCCACAGTAAGTATGTGCAGTTGATTTAAATTACTCAGTACTAATTTGAGTAAGTACAATGTAACCACCTTAAAATAAAGTGCAACCTAAGGCAATCAAGTAAAAGTAATTAAATAAATACACAAATATATAACTGCAGTACATTACCAGTTTAAAACCATTACTCACTTGAGGCACACGAATGGGAAAAACCTTCCTTAGAATAGTTGACAATTCAGTCCTTGAGTTATTGATATGAGGCTTCCAGCTGCAACCATGATAAACGATGAGATAAAAATAGAGGAATTCCAGTCATGGTGTTCAGCTGCAATTTAAGATGCCAAAACTTCAGTGGATAGTTAACATGAAAAGTCAAGCCATGGGCATAAATCATCTTATGGTAACTATTATTATGTTTTCTTTTATAATTATTGTAAGTGGAGTTTTCATTATTGTATATTACATATTGCAAGTTACTAGTATGTAATTTAATACATCATCAACCCTTCTACCAAAACGTCTTACCCCGATTCACTATGGCAAGCCTATTAGCGTTATATTTTAGACCGGATGGGATGGTTTTCGTGAGGAAATTGCGTTATTACGTCACTCACCCGTGCGTTTCACGTCATATCCGTAAATAAAGAAAAGTTTCTCCGCTACTTTGACGCATGTATGGTGTGGGAGTGGCAGAGGTTTAGTTGTCACAAGTTGACATTGAGCAGTTCAATCTCTCAAACCTCCGGGGAATCATCCGTTTCAGAGAACGAGACAGAGAAAATAATTAAACCAGAATCAACTTTGGTTTGGCTCTTCAGAGATGCAGAGAACCGGGGTTTGAAATGTTGTAAAAGCAACGTTGATATGATGGCTTTTTATTTCCCAACAGGTGAGTCCATAGACAGGTGAGTCAGGTGTTTTATTTACCTTATGTAGCCCCGCCCCTTTTCAGCTCTGCGCTCGTTGTCTTTTGACTTCCGGTCTGTATTTTGACAGCGATTTTGCGTGTTTATTAATGAACGGCTCGTTTTAAAATCTTCCCGGTCGACTGACATTTGTTATGTCATCTGTTTTAAACATTACAGCCCTCATGATACCTTTAGTTAACTTTACATTAAGTAAATCCACTTCAAAAGCTAATTACTCCTGGACAGCAATGCCATAGAATATACAGAGCGACCGCAAAAACGGAAGTTAAAAGACAATATTCTAAAGATGGCGGCGTCCTCGTTTCTCTGGCGCATAAGGTCTATATTATGTATCATATATATAGCTCTCTAACAGAATTCATAACTATCGTGAGGGCTCATATTCATCCGCAGTCACGCAGAGCCGAAGCACAACTAAAACAATGTTCCTCCGCAAAATGCATACAGTTTTGGTTTTTTAACCGCTGGAGGGCCAAAAAGTTACATATATTGTACATTTAAATGAAAGGATATGTGGAGTATTTGTGTTTTAAAAATGTATTTTCACACACCACAAGGCTATTTAAAGGGATAGTTCACCAAAAATAAAAATGCTGTCATCATTTACTCAAACCCAAACCCAAACCCTTTCTTTGGGGGAACATGACATGCTATTGTGAAATGTTATTTTGAAGAATGTTGGTAGCCAGAATCAGAAAGAGCTTTATTTGCCAAGTCTTTGCACACACAAGGAATTTGTTATGGTGAAAGAAAAGAGCCTTCACACACAAAGGTTACACTGACTTACATTGTATTTTTGGACGTGAATTGGAACCAAAACTGTTTGGTTACCAAATTTCTTCAAAATATATTTTAAGTTCTTCAGGAGGAAAAAAAACTGCATACAGGTTTGGAATGACATGAGGGTGAGTAAACGATGACACAATTATTATTTCTAGTTGAAATATCCTTTCAAGTGAACTGCAAAATGTGAATATATTTATAGGCCTATATTTCTTGGTCACAAGCATCTAAAATATAATTTTTTCCTTATACATGACTGTAATTTTGAACCTAACACCTTGATGTAAAAAAAACAAAAACAAATCAATTTCCACACCGCTGGATTAGTACTCACATAAAAACAATATAAAACAGAGTTTGATCATGAAAAATGATGTGGTTTTAATATATAAGCCCCTCTAAGAGGAAATTGCTGGAAGTGTATTTCTGAAGTGAAAATGAAAAACGCATGAAGGGGAATTTTGTTTACACTTGGCAAGTTTAGAAATAAAATAACATTTCACATGCAATTTAAGGGGGTAAAGCTGTGGGTGGATGCCGTTCATGCCTGCGTTTTTATACATATTTTATCAGAGGTGTTTCTAAACGCATTTGAGATGAGAAATATATCAGAGGACAGAGGGGTCGAGATTCAGCTGCACTGTTGCTGCAGTGACATCTACTGGACTTCACACACACACAGGTTACACACACAGGTTACACACACACACACACACACACAAAGCGGTTTTTAACATAATGGGGGAGAACATTTCAATCACAAACAAGTAGTAAGAGATGGATTGCTCAAATGCTTTTGCCGGTTCAATCTGATGTTTATAGTTTTACATATAGAGTTAATGCAGGTGCACGTGACATCATTGTTTGTATGACCCATATCAATATACAGAACTTTATTTTTTTTTTGACCCCATTTAAAATTAAGAAATTTTTTTTTTTTTTTTAAGGCAAAAGAGGGAAAATGTAAGGTAAATGGTGACTAAAGACACTACAGCTCAAGTGTTTTTGAAGTTTTTTTTATGCTCACAAGGTTGCATTTATTTGATCAAAAATACAGTAAACAGTAATATTGCAAAATGTTACAAATTAACATAATTGTCCACTTTAATTATTGCCAAAGCTGAATTTTCAGCATCATTGCTCCAGTCTTCAGTGTCACATGATCCTTCAGAAATCATTCTATGATGAAATGATGCTCAAAAAACCACTTATTATCATTTCTTATGTTGAAAACTACATTGTGCTGCTTAGTTTTTTGTGGAAACTATGATACGTTTTCAGGATTCTTTGATTAATAGAAGAACAGCATTTATTTGAACTATAAATGTATCATAGTAATGTCTTTACTGTCCCTTTTGATCAATGTAATGTGTCCCTGCTGAATAAAATTAATAAAAAATAAAATAAAACATAAATTTTACTGCCCCCAAACTTTTGAACGGTATGTAATTTAAAAAGAAAATAATAATAATAATAATGTGTTGGATTTTATTTGTCAACTAACCATTTAAAGTTTTGTACTGTATGTAATGTGCGCATCAGTGTTCTGCGAGAATAAGACAACTGACAAGCACAGGATTATGTTTAGTCATTTTAGTGTGAAATAAACAGCTGCCCTCAAAAGTGGGCATTGTACAATAGTCCGAAGATTTCTTGAAAAAAATGACCAAATAAAAAAATAATAATAAAAGTGACACGTTAAGATGCTATTTATAATGAACAAAATCAAATTTAGACTTCACAAACTAAATGAAAAAAAAAAAAAAAATGCAATTCTGGATCACTGTGACAGAAGAACAACCCTCATCAACTCAGAAAACCAAATAGTGTTTCATGATCTGTTCAATCAAACTCGCGTGGGACATTTCTGATCGTTACAAACTTGGCTACGGGAGGTTTAAGATCCCCCCCCCAAACACAAAAAAATTGGCAATGATACTCAAAAGAGTCGGTAGATAAAGAGACAATCATGATTAGTTGAAGGAATAAAAACATAAGCCGAGAATAACTGTACAGTACCACGTGGAACGGAAACCAAAGCCATACTTGTACATGACTGAGCAAATGAGTGTGTCGTGACTTGATGACCTGCAGTGTGTGTTAAACTAAATCCTTACAAAATGATCATTAGCAAACTCTTATGAGGACGATCTGAAAGACTTTCGGCTACAGAGGGAGTTCAAAACCTACGTGAACACATCGCCTTCTTAATCATCATCACAGTTAGGTAGTGATGTGACGGATATTGTCCCACAAAGCTTTAGGTTGTTTCACATTGGTTAGCACGTCCCTAAAGGCTGTCCTTTCGACACAGCATTGCTAGAGCGACTCGGAGCGGCTCTTTTGGTCCTGAAACACACAGTTGAACACATTAACGCTGCAAAACCACCAGACAAAAAAAAATAATAACAGTTTTTCTCTCGATTTTATCAAAGAGTGCGAATTCAGTTTGGCAAACTACAAACCGATTCAGTTCATACAAACGATTCTTGATGCTGATTACAGTCCAGTCTTTTAAAAAAGTAAAGCCGAAGGGAGTTTTTCCTTTAGAAAAGCAGTGTGGACACCACAAATCCAGATTACAATGTATATAAATATCTTTTTGCTCAAAAAGACTTCATTCGCAACAAATTCATATTGAAAGATCTGATCAACTCGAAGAGGTTTGAGAATTATGGTACATAAAATGCTTTTAATTACATGATTGTTTCATATTTGCCCCATTCGTTGGGCCTGGTTTACCTACAAAAAAAATAAAATAAAACCACATAAAATAAATCATAAGAAGACATTTTAAAGACACTATTGGACACCTTCATGACTCCCGACAGCAACTGGCAGGGCAAGGTCTTTTGTTTTACATCGTTCTCCTTGTATGGAGAACTTACACCACGAATATCACTTACAACCTAGAATTACAATGAAAGAAAGAGCGAAGCCACAAAGGGAAATTCTGCCATTACTTACTCCCCCCCACTTCCCGAAAAGCAGTTCAAGCCTACGACGCTGCATTCCCAATCTTCTGGAACTTTTTTGTTGTTGTTGTGAGGAACAGATTTGTAACTTCCCATCCACCCAAGCTCACGACTACGTTAAAAAAAAAAAAAAATCAAATGGAGTCTCAACATTACTGGCATCGGGTTCTCACATAGTCACTAAACGTTACAGGGCAAATGGTGAACAAGCTGCGGCCAGATGGGATGTTCACACAATAACAACTTCAACTTCTGGTCCATTTCTCACACATTATGATTTCAGATTACTTTAAATAAAGTGCTGGAGTCATAAACTGGCTGTTTATGTCCCTGTTGTTGCGCGTAATTCTTCAAAAACCAAACATGGGGGGGAAGAAATAATGAGAGATTTTTCACTCTTTGGCTAAACCGGTCCTTCAACATCATCATCAGCCACCCGTTTGTCAACCAGCGCTGCTTTCTTTATACAACACGATTAAACCCATTCCAACAAGTACACACTGAAACAGATGCTTGACACCCATGAGCGACTCAGCCTTTGTACACGACAGCTTATAATACAATATAAGGCATTTCAGTGTTGTATGTGAAAACAAGAAATAATGTTTCCCCCATAAAAAGATGAACAAATCCCCCAATAATTCTATATTTGTAAAAATATATATATTTATATATATGTGTGTGTGTGTGTGTGTGTGTGTGTGTATATATGCATTCACGTAAATGTACATATTTACGTAAAGGAGGGTAAATATGTAAAGGTATAAAAGCAAGGTATATGCGCGAGCGTGGAATCGATCGATGTAGTCAAAATGGAGTCTGAGGTTTGCGGGAGAAGAGGATGTGATGTCGTACAGGAAGAGGCGGGACCTCTCCTGTAGGACTCGTCACATGATCACTCGACCCCGTCCCCGGTGGACACAGACACTAACTGCAGAGGGATCTCGGCCGTGCTCAGCTGGTCCTGCGAGCTGGAGGTGTTGACGGTGGCGTTGACGGTGGCGAGGCCCTGCATGGAGCCGGGCTGGATGTTGGTGAGGATGAGTGTGGTGCCGCCCGCCGTGATGATGCTGTCTGAGGACATGGCTCCGCCCACACTGGACACCACGGCTCCGCCTCCCTTCTTGTTCTGGTGCGTCTTTATGTGCTTGGCCAGGTGATCGCTGCGCATGAATCTTTCGAACACTCTGTGCACACAAACTTCTTCTCTCCTGATGACGGCGGAAGAATGAATGACATAAAAAATGAGGAAAAAAAGAAAAGAGATAAAAGCGGTTACAAAGCATAGTGAGCTCCCTGCATGAAGCCTGCTGAAAAAGCTCATTCATCTATAAAAAACAAAAAAACATGTTGAGTCCAATTCTAAGGCACTTAGACATTGCAAAGGAACCAATCCTAAAATGCACTGTGAAGACACAGAATGTTGTTTCAACCCAATTTTGGGTCAAATACGGAGAAACCCTACCCTGGTAATCCAGAGTTCTCGCGAGACCACAAGTTGAATTTGCTCAGCGAGTTACTTTGGTGTCGAGTAATGATGCTCATTAAATATGCCCCTCTATCTGAGCTGCACCAATCACATCGGGTTATCTGATAGGGTTATCTGATATAGGCGGGCCAGAGGCGAGCTAAACAGATGAGGACAGCGCTGTGACGTTGAAGTCATTAGTAAACATTGAAGATGATTATGGATGAACACCAGTTGTTTGAAACGGCTTCGGCCGCTACAATGAACGAGTTAGACTTGGCTTTTTATCTAAAACAGGAACAGAAGACGGCTCACGAATCATTCCTTTGCAAGAAGGACGTTTTTGCTGTTTCGCCGACCGGATACGGTAAGAGTATAATCAGAGAATGTCTAATAAGGTTAGCTCCGCTGGTAGCTGGGGTTTATTGTTGTGATTGGTCGTAGTGTTATCCAATTGCGTGAAGCGAGATTTTCAAATGCACGCTTGGTGCCGCCCCTCGAGCTGGCCGATTTTCAGGCTAGAGAAACCCAAAGGTTGGGTTAAAAATGTAATTTAAAAATTTAACTCAACGGCTGGGTTTGTCCATATTTGACCCAAAATTGGGTTGAAACAACCCAGCTTTTTTAGTGTACCGTAAAACATGCTGTTTTATAGCTACACTACCATTCAAACATTTGGGTCCGGTAAGATTTTTCAAATGTTTTTGAACAAGTCTTTTATGCTCAGCAAGCTGCATGTATTTGTTCAAAAACATAGTAAAAAAAGAAAGAAATAGTGAAACATTAATCAAAATATAATTTATTCCAGTGATCAAAGCTGAATTTTCAGCATCATTACTCCAGTCTTCAGTGTCACATGATCCTTTAGAAATCATTCTAATATGATAAATTGAAGTAGATTTTTGTGAGAGTCTATACTGTCACTTTTCACCAATTTAATGCAAATAAAAGTATTAAATTCTTTGGTCATATTTTATATTAGGTGTCTTAAACTACTATAAACTGTTAGGTACAGTGTACTTATTGCGTTCATATTGTATTGTAAAACATTTGTGCTGCTATTGAGGTGGATATGTGCAAGGGAAGGCCAACAGTAATAACTATAGATATAGTTACCAGGGTTCCCACTCTTTCATGAACACCAGATTCAAGGACTTTCATGGACTTTTTAAAGCATCTTTTATTTTATATCAAGCACAATAGAGGTGGGTTTGTTACTATCTGGACAGTACAAAGACCCACTGTACCTGTGTGTATCATTACGGCAATAATGTTAAGGCATATACGGACAACTAAAATAAAAAAATTTAATTTAAAATTCAATGTGGGGTGGTAAAGTGAGAGAGAGAGAGAGAGAGAGGGGGAGAGAGAGGGGGAGAGAGAGAGAGAGAGAGAGAGAGAGAGAGAGAGAGAGAGGATTTGAACGAGAGTCGCAGATTGCATCTTTCTTATTCCTTCTTTAAACATTTATTATTTCACACTGGTTTTAGTTTTCTTTTTATGAACAATTTCTTGATTAAAACCTTAAAATATAGAGAATACCATATATAAATTTTGCAATTAAACGAAATATGATTAAGGTACATTAAAGGTACATCCCCTTCAGGGACCTTAGCAAAAATATTCAAGATACCTTATCATTCTACATTTTCTGAAAGCACATTAGCTTATTATCACTCCACCGTTTAACCGTTATGACGACGTTTGTAAGCGGTGTAAAAATATGGGTCGCATTTTTCAGAAAAAAAACGGCGAGCAGTTCAATGAACATGCAAACCATGCTACTCTAACAAAATATAGTTCACCAGTGTTTAGGACCGGTGTTTGTATTCACATACTGTCTGTATCTTAAGTACTTTCAAGAAGCGTGGGAACCCGGAGTCACAGAAATTAATTACAGCTATATTTAGCTCGAGTGTCTGTTTACAGTGTGCAACTATCCCACCTAGTTGGCAGAGGTTATTTACACTAACTCCGCCCACTGAATCCGCCTTTTGCCGAACTCGCTCTACCTCCTTTTCCCGTTACATCAGATCGGAAAGGCATTTATTTTCAATAAAAAATGAAGAAAATATTTCGAAAATTTAAAATAAAGTGTCTAACGTGAGTTTAACAATGAAGTGTTTATTGGTTAGGGTTAGGTGTAGACATTTAATTTATTTATTAATTTGCCTTATTTGTCCCTAAAATGTGTTGTGGCAGTATCCATTTAATATTTTTTAATAAATAGAATCATTTACACTATGTAATTATGCATACCATTTTAATGTACAAAAAATAGTGTGCAAATAGTATCTGCCACTATTTATAAGTATAAATAGCATCTAACTACTATTTACACTTATTGCAAAGAAAATACTGCTATTTTTACAGTGTAAATATAATCTATTGATGAAGAGTGAAAACGGCCACTGCCATTTGTATCAAATGATTAATTTAAATGTTACTATATAGTAGTTAAAGAGGCTTGATTTAAAGTGGGATCCCAGAAGATAAATTATTTAAAAACATTATTCAGCAATAAGTTTAAATTATTTGGATTTTTTTTTTTTACAGGTGATGTTTGAAGAAAGTTGGGGAGAAATGAGAATACTGAAAAGCATTATAACACATTATTGTGTTTTATATGTATAGCCTAGTATATGTTTGCCACAAATGTTTTAGCTGGACGGTTGTACTGTTATGCTAACATCAAACTCCAAATCAGTCACTAGTGAGAGTCTATACAAGGAGGCTCACAAGGTTTGGGAACTGAGGTAGTCACAGACGTGAGTGGTGTGTGTGTAAGAGAGGAAAAGTACCAGTGTGCGTTCTCCTGTGTCGCTGCAATTCATCACTGCGTGTGAACCTCTTCCCACAAAACATCCAGGTGCAGACAAAGGGTCTTTCTCCCGAGTGCCAGCGCAGGTGAGCTCGCAAGTGAGACGTCTTCCCGTATACCTTCCCGCAGCCAGCTATATGGCACACATGCTGTTTCTTCTTGCCCATGTTAGATCCCCTACAACATATAATTACAAATGTACAGTCAGAATGGAAATATATCACACACATCCAGCAATGAAGACATGTAGTCAAACACACACCATAGGGTGTCTGTATTACACATGAATATAAATTTCACTGCGTCTCAAAACAAAATGAGCTGCTAAAAGGAAACAGCAGTGCTTTCAGAGCAGTGTGATCTCACCTCCCACCTCCCTCTTTGCAGTTGGGGCAGGTGCATGCGACCCTGCGCAGACGTTTGCCCTCCTGGTTCAATCCCTCCATCTCCTCTCCACTAAACGAACACGAAGGTGAGAGAGGTCATTGGCATTCAGCGTAGAGCTACTGTCCAGAGGCCACTCCTCCGAATCAGGCTCCTCCTTAATCTGAATATCTATAGAGTATAGTATGATCAGCGTTACACTAACAGCACAGCAGAGTTACGGCTACACACATCTTCCCTCTGTAATGGCACTCTAAATTATTTGATCTTGCCTGCATTATCTTGTTTACTCTACAGGGCTTGAAGATTTCCACAAAAGCACAGATTCCAATGGAATTCACAGGATGATGTGGAATGTCACAGAATTTGGCAAACATTTGAAGAATAAATTCAAAGTGGGGTTATAAAACTGCATTATGGACAAGTGTGAATATATAACCACAAAAAGACAGCAATTTAAATATGAAGTCTGCTTGTGTCAATGAGCACCGCAGTTTGGTCTAATACACAAATACTGAAGCACGTGTGGCGTCTCACTATACGAGGACACGAGGCACAGTCCTGCAGTGTCACTTCTCCTACGACAACCGTTGAATCAAAATCCAATAGGAGACAACAACAAACCACCACTTGGGATGCTAACGATTAATTGACGATCGATTAATTGTCAAAAATAATCTAATCGATAAAACTTAATGGTTGTTTAAGTGAGGGCATCATTAGAGTGCGTAGTTTTGAGGTGCATGGAACAATTAAGCAAGCGCGCCGTAGATATTATGAGTGGTATTTACGTCTTCAAACCGTGCAATGGATTAGGTAGGCTAGCTGTTTATTTTGAAACATAATTAACCAAGGGTCAAAAAAAAAAAGTGATTTTACTGCTTAATCAAGACCTCTCAATCTGAGTGATCAAACCAATCCAAGCGTACTCCAGCTGTAAAACAGTCTCCAGTTGGTCTCCACACATCATCCCTACCCACTACACCCACCTACCATACCCAAGATCCAGTTTCCATTGGTTGAACTTTCAAATTGCTCTGGAAAATGTTCTCGCCGCGATCAGATCCCAGCAGTCCTGTAGCTTTAGCCAAGCAGCATGTCATTTCACTCTGTGATCTTAGCATCGTCTTATGTTGTTTTTAGACTCGTTCGAGACCACCTGCTCTAAATAAAGATATGCGATCTACTATGGATTACTAAAGTTTCACGAGGTTACAAACCAAAACGTGGTGCAAAAGCATCATGCGTATACAGTTTACATGTCCGTCAGCTACTTCTTTTTTTTTTTTATACAAATATTTGGAATAGTTTGGTCTCTAAATGTGCTTTTATTCTGCTAGTTGAGACCTTTTCAACGATATATGATGATATTGTCCATCTGTTATGTACGATGATTTTAATGATCACATTCATGCTATGAAAAGATCGCACATCTAATTTAAAAGCACTTGTTAGGTGATGGTCATATTCCCTAAATTCACTATAAAGTCAATCTTATACGCTTTAAAATAACACCTATGTGTATGTTAAGCAAGTGGTTAAGTAAAGTAATAACTTATTAGCGCCCCATTTTGGATGTAAGAGGTTAATTGTAGGGATGGGCATTTCAAGCTAAAATAATATTCGAAGATCACTGGGTATTATTCGATTATTATTCAAAAAAAGATAAAGATGCCCAATATATCGGGAGACATATGTAGTGGGTCAAACATGATTTTGACCACTTCATTAAGTTTTGTTTTGTTGAAAACCTTTCTTTAAAGTGAATTTTGTTTTGTATAAATTGTGTCTAATTTTAATCAATGTTTCAAACAATTGCCTGGATTTAATATATAAGAAGCAAATATAACAGGACAATATAATCAGGACACGGAGGCGCCGACGCGATCACTAGCATTGCATGTGAACTGGAACTCGTCTCATAAATGAACCGAAACTCAGCGTATAGGCTATACTTGCCTCAGAGAATGCTTGAAATGTCTACTTTTAAACAAAACAATTCAAAACAAAAGGAAATGGGCTACTCTCTGCTTATGTAGGCTATGAAGTGTGCGTTTCTAATGCAAAGATGGTGAGTGAGCATCGTCAACCTCATCTTTGCAGCCGACACTGACACAGAAAACACTAGTTTATTAATAAACAATTAAAATGTCTCATGCATAAGAATTATTTTTGCCAGTTCTTTGTGGCAAGCTTTATGCGTGCGCTTGAGTGCAGAATAGGCAATATATTACGAAAACGCTGATTATGGTTTATATTATCTCCCATATATATTTAAGTACTTAATTAATATAAATATGCGATTAGACTACTGGCTTAAATGAACAACTACTAGTTGACGGTTAAAAAAAAAACAACAAGTTAAAAAAAAAAAAAAAAAAAAAAAAAAACTTCAGTCGTGCACAAGCAGCCCCACTTATTTCACATATGTTCGAACCAGCATCTCACAAAGGACATTCTGGGTTGAGCGAGTGGCGCTGAGAGGACTGAGCGAGCGAAGCGTAATGTTCAGAAAGGCGCTCTCCGCTCTGGAGGAAATATTACCACTCCGCTCACATGCTCTGGTGTGAGACAACGTGTAGGCCTATCATCTTCTGTTATCTGAGAGTTGATTGACATCTTTTAGATGCGTTATTGGCATCGCCAGCCTCTGGTTACATGAACATGTCACCACCGCATCAGAACCGAAAACATGGGGATTTTTTTAAAGACAATAAATCGCACAACCTATTCGATTCTATAATAAAATCAACTAATCTAATATTCGAAAATCGACTCATCCCTATTTAATGGATCGTTAATTTAGACAATGATTGATTATGGGAACCATGTTCTTAGTAAATAAGATAGTTTTAATGAAAGGTACCTGTCCCTTCAAAAGTTAAAAGGCGTTGTAATACGAATCGAACGGTTTATTCAAAGTCGTGTTGTGAAGAGATACGATCGCTTAGTTTACATGATGAACAGATTTAATTTAGGCTTTTTGTTACATCTAAAAAAAATGATCCACACACACACATAATATGGTAAACATGGAAGCTCGTGCTACATGCAAGAACAAACTTTTTTTTTTTTGCAGGTTTGTTTTAGCACGTGTTGCGCACACAACCTTCCGTGTTTACCATGTGATGTGCTCTATGTATGTCTTTATATGTGATTGAAAGCCTAAATTGAATCAGTTCACCATATAAAGTGATCATATCTCTTCAGAAGATGATTAAAACACTCAATTCATATGGATTTGTTTTATGACACCTTCATAACCTATTTGGATTTAAGTTTTGATTACCTTTCAATGGAGGGACAGAAAACTTTAAGGTTTCATTAAAAAATACTTAATTTGGGTTTCGAAGATAACCAGTCTTATGGGTTTGGAATGACATGAGGGTGAGTAATGATGACACCCATTTTAGTTTTTGGGTGAACTAACCCTCTAAACACTTGGTGTCATGATTTAACTTTCAAGTCTTTCAAGATCCAAGTCTTTTTTTTATTCTAAACTTAAAAATCAGTAACTCAAGCATGATAAAGACTAATCAGTTATTATGATAAATCATAAAATCTGCCTGTTTGTGACTGGGTGGTGGGTTGCTGGTCAAACAATATGTTTGTTATGTTTGTTTGTCAAACATATGCAAGGCCACTAATGAATAGTGGTGCAGGAATCATTGTTTTACTTGCGTACAGTGCACTGTCTGCATCATTACAGAAGATAATAAAAAATAAAATAAATGTTCTTAATCCCGAACCCTAAACCTGTAATAAAAAATAAAAAAAAGATTTATAACCACATACCCAGAAGGTCTGCCAACTCATTCCTTTGGTGAGGAACATAACGTTTTGAGCAGCATTTTTACACCGTTCATGCTGTTAAGCCACAGCAGTAAATGCATAATGCAGTATTAAAGCTAACGATTAATTGATCGTTAATTTAAACGACGATTGATCATGGGAATTTGTGAAAATTGACATCCCTAATAACCACACACCTGGAAGGTCTGCCACTGTATTTGTTTTCTTTGGTGTATTGATTGTTTTTTTTACACATTTTTCTTAAATATGTATATTATATTATATTATATTAGTGTGTATTGTCTTAAGTGTGTTTATTTCGATGTCTTGTACAGCACGTTTGGTCAGTCTTGTGGCTGTTTTTTAATTAAACTTAAACTATAACCCCATACCTGGAAGGTCTGCCACTGTATCTGTCCTGACGGTGAGACGGTCTGGGCCTGGATGAGGAATGTTCCTGGGTTGATGAGCTGGATGTTCTGCATGTTCTGCTGGGCCTGGCCGTCAGCGGTCTGCAAGGGCAGCTGCTGTAACTGGATGACCTGCTGCCCCCCGGACACATGACCGTGCCCTGACTGAGGTATCCCGACCCGTCTCCCTGCTCTCCCGCCACAGGCTGCGTCAACACGCCCGTGCCGTCTATCGTGCTGGCCTGCTGCTGCTGTGAGGACGAGGATGAAGATGTGGTAGGCACAAACATGTCTGCATTCGAGTTGTGTGTCTGGGGCTGTTCGCCTGCTTTCTCCGAGCCATCTGAGTTCTCCACGCTCTGATTGGTCATGATCAGCTGTCCGTCAGCCGTGACGCTGGTGGCTATCGCCTGGGCCCCCGAAAGCCCGAGAGAGTCCAGATCCAGGCTGTTTATGGGCACAAAGGTAATGTTACCAGGCAAACCCAGAGGCACGTTAGTGACCATCTGACCCTGACTGTTGAAGGCAGAGCTTCCCAGAGACACGTGGTGCACTTGGCCAGACTGGGTCATGAGGTTCTGAGTGTTGCGGATCACATCGGCTGCCGTCGTGCCCGTGACGCTGATGGTCTGGGTGCCGTCCGGGAGGATCTGGATCTGCCCTGAGGCGTCCTGCGCCATTGAGCCCCCTCGAAACCCAGCTGCCCGTCGGCCGTCTGCACCTGAGGGATGACCTGGTATTGGATGTTAGGCACTGCGCCGGCAGACGTGTCGGTCCCTGACGTGAGTAAGATGGGCTGGCTCTGGAGACCCTGGAGGCTCTGGAGAGGAAGAACATACTGTCCGTTGGACGTGACGATACCCGTGCCGGGGAGATGCAGGACACCCGAGTCGTCCTTTACCGCCTCCCACCTTTCAGATGACCCTGTTAACTGCACTGAGAGGTCTGCGTTCTGGGGAGGAAATCACAAGAGTTTTCACACAAGAAAGAAAGTGATGCCACAACAGTGCATGTACACAGTAACATCTCTTGCTGTTAATATGCTGACTGATGCAAAACATAGACAAACCCATCCTATAATTTGGTCTGAAACGCTGAAAGGTAACAAGCATCATGTGTGACCCTCAAAAGAATCCAATTTTCCACTAATACAGCAATAATTAATTAAATAGCAGAAAAAAAATCCAATGAAATAAGGAAAAGGCTCATTAAGTTTCAAAATCAATCAAATAGAGTTGAATTTGTGAATATGGATTTATTATGGACATGTTTCATCACTGGATTAAGTCTCTTATCAATGGAAAACAACATTTGTTTGTGCTAATATCTGCATTTGCTTGTGTTTGTAATATTCTAGCTTCTATATGTCGCCAGACATCTATTAGTCCCGGTCCATTCATTGGCCACCTGAAAATGACATCAGCATATGTTTGCATTTTAGAGAAAGAACTAATCAAATGTATGAAAGTCAAAGTTCTGCTTTGTCTGTAAAATAATCAGTACTTATTACTTCTGGAGGGACGAAGATAAACCCAGCAATTTCCACTGTTTTCTGTACAGCTGTGAAACTGCCATTAGACAAGGTACACGCTAGATTTCATTTTTCACAAGTGAAAATAAGGTTGAGATAATGGTCTAAAGAACTTTTTTTTTATTTAAGTTTTATTTACCATGTCTGCATTGGTTTGATTAAAAATACAGTAGAACAGTAATACTGTGACATATTACAATTTAAAAGAAACTGTTTTCTATGTGAATATATGGTAAAATGTAATTTATTCCTGTGGTCAAAGCTGAATTTTCAGCATCATTGCTCCAGTCTTCAGTGTCACATGATCCTTCAGAAATAATTATAATATGATGATTTATTAATGTTTAAAACAGTTGTGCTGCTTAATATTTTTATAATCTGTGATACTTTTTTCAGGATTCATTGATGAATAAATAGTTTGAAAGAACAACATTTATTTAAAATAGAATTATAGAATTCTTTTCTAACAATATAAATCTTTACTATCACTTTTTATCAATTTAACACATCCTTGCTGAATAAAAGTATTAATTTCTTAAAAAAAAAAATGAATGACCCCAAACTTTTGAATGATAGTGTATATTATTACAAAACATTTCTATTTTAAATAAATGCTGTTCTTTAACTTTTTAATCAAAGAATCACAGGTTATAAAAAAATGATTAGCAGCACAACTGTTTCCAACACTGATAATAAATCATCATATTAGAATGATCTCTGAAGGATCATGTGACACTGAAGACTGGAGTAATGACGCTGAAAAGTCAGCTTTGCGTCAGAAATAAATTATATTTTAAAATCTATTCAAATAGAAAACCTTTATTATAAACTGTAACAATATTACTGTTTTTGTCTGTATTTTTGATCAAATAAATGCAGCCTTGATGAGCATAAGAGACTTTCAAAAACATAGTAAAAAATAGTAACGTTTCCAAATTTTTGATATTGATATATATTTTTCCATGCAACTGACTCAAGAGACTGTCCCTCACAGTTTCGCTCTCAGGGAAGATTAAACATGATCCATTATTTGACTTTCCCAAATATAGCCAGAATGATAGTTCATTTACTCGCCATCATGTTGTTCCAAACCTGTATGGGTCAATGGGTGCTCCACAACTGTGTTTGGTTACCCTTCACAATATCTTCTTGTGTTCAGCAGAGGAAAGAAATGTATACAGGTTTGGAACAACTTAGGGTGAGTAGATGATGACAGAATTTAAATTTTTTTGGTGAACTACGCATTTAAGTCTGGGGAGTAAACACGCACTCAAAGCAAACAAGCCCTAGCTCACACTCAAACCACTGTATGGTACAATAAAGGTGATGTATCTGTAGTTGCAGACTTACCACCCCAGCAACACCATTATTCGTGTTTGCCCCGTTCTCTGCTCCGAGGCCGGTGCAAGTGGCGGCGAGCAGGGCGAGCGGCGAGGGCTGTCCGTCCTGACGATGGGCGGGTTTAATACATGAAAGGGGGTGGCCACACAGGAAGTACCTGTGTTTTAACAGAACAAAGTGAAAACTTCACCAAAGCACATGCATTAGAGAATAAGAGAAGAGAGGATTTGATGTGATTTACCTGATCCGCGCCGCCGCCGTCCTGCGCGCTGCTGCTGTCCGCCATGACTCCCGCTTTCACTGGCCCTTCAGGCGCTTAAACACACAACACACACAATACAACAAGCCGTTAGAACCACACATCGCGCGATTGCTGGACAGACGCCATCATACGCGGTTGTTTTAATGGATCATTTGAGCTCTGTATTTATTCCCTCCGCGGATCTTAAACTCTCAGATTCACCCGCCTGCTAACATTAGCCTAGCTTAGCATAAACATAGCCTGCACAAAGATTCAAAGCGAGCATTCTCACGCTCTTCAAATCCTACGTACCGGTCATTACGTGAGTTCCTTAAAGAAGACTGATGTCTGCGTTTAATTACACTCCGAGCATGGTTATATTAATCGGTGCCTGCGCTCGCTTTAGTCCAGTTTGTTTTTTTTCCTAATTTGATTGACGGCGGGGCTTCCACTTCGCCAACTGCGTCACCGACAGGAAGTCCCGCCCTTCGTCTCTAATCTCATTGGAGGCTGGGTTGGAGAACTCGCCTTTTGATTGGATGAGCGGGATGTCTGTCATTTTGAACGAGCTGCTTCCTATGTTTCGTTGTCCGTCAAGTTTTGTCCGTGATGATGAACAGTTTCCGTCAGTTTGGGAAGGGTTTGTTTTGTTATTGTTTTGACGCGTGTTTGTCTTTTTAGTTTATCATCACGAAAGTTTTATTCGTTATATATAATTTTCCTTTACATATTGTGCAAGAATACTAAGTCTCTATTCAAACAAGCAGGGGAACTGATGATACATTTTTTTTTTTTTTCATAGTCTTATAATCAGCAATTAAGAGGTTTGTGGTTTAATGTAAGAGGCCACTTGAGCTAAGTCAAGTGTTTCTCCAGTAACACGAGTAGTGATTAATGATAATCAGTGATTTCTGCAGCTCATCCTAAATGCAGAAGGGAGCAGCATCTTTTCACAAAGATGTGTCATAATGGACTAAAATAACCTCTCACATACTCCATATCCCAAGGAGAAACATAACAAAAAGTACTGGTGCTAAAAGAGAATGCACCAACATTATATACAAACACAGAAATATAGATATACAATAATGTAGAATGCACATAAAATCTCTTAACCATGATAGGTTTTGGGAGGTTTTCTAGTGCAACATAATATGTCAATTGTGAATATGTACAAGTAAAACACAGATTTTTTTATTATTATTTTTTTTATCTGCTGCAGCACACAACAGGGGAAAAGTAGCAATCAAGGGCCAGTGCTCTAAAGAAACAGTAGAAGCGCACAATTTGGCATCTAAAAAAATTACCAATAATCACAATTTTTGTGGACACAGCTTGAAAAGAGCTTACTTAGTCTGGACTTCATAAAATGGTAAAAGAGGGGAAAAACACAAACACTGAAATTGAACACGTTCTGTTAAACTCAACTTTGCCTTGAGCTGATGAAAGCTTTGTAAAGCTGTCATGTTAATGTCAATCATCCACACTTACATTTTTTTTATATCATTATATAGGCTAATAACAATTTACAGCTGATTGATATTAAATGTGCCGTTCAAACATCAGAAATGACCTCGGTCATGCATTTTTCTTTTACTGAATACAAACAGCCTGAAAAAAAAAAAAAAATTGTTAGATATGTGGTATAATTTTGTCAGTACTAAGTAACTACATATTTATTACATAACTACTAGACAAAACATTCAATAATTGTGGTTGTTAGTTATGCTAAAGCATGCTAAAGCTACGAAGGAAGTTGTTACAATACACTTTTCATTGACTTCTATTCATGTAAATGCAGGAGACATAATCTTTTGCGAGTTTCTCTGGTTCCAAAGTCCAAGTTTGTTGAACTCTGCCCTGCGAAATCATATGACCAATACAAGATTGATTTGTTACGGCGTGACCTCATACTTAAACTTGCAGTTTTGCTGTAAAGGTTGAATTATGTTTTTTAAAAAGATACCACAGAGTGTGACGTCATATTATCCGTTATAGTGTTTGTATAAATTTTGTTTACTCAAAGTCTGACCAACACACAATTTCATGGCAATTCGTAGCCTAACTGTTTTATGTTTTGGCAATTTGGTGGCAAATTTGTATGAATTTGTACGATCCCATTTGTAGGTTTCGAATGATCTGCATACCACCAGTGACGGTTAGGTTAAAGGGTGAACCTTCACGCTTACTTATTTTCTAATAAACACGTCTTTGTACAATTCACACTGTACAAATTTATACAAAAAGCACCTCCTCATAACATAGTTAAATTTTTCTGTCAGATCAGGTTGAAAATTGCACATAATTTTATCACAACCCGGTTAACCTCAAACCTGATTCTGCAGATTTTACTGGCCATGTCGATCACAGCTCTGATTGCCTACACGAAACTGAAACAAATACTAACCACTAACCCTAACCTTAAACTTAGTATAGTGTTGGTAGCACATCTAGATAGATAGCATTACTGTTTGTCGCAATTGGAACCATTCATTATTATTCTGGACTCTAAACTTGAACCAGAACTTTTCTGATTGTGCGACTGATCAACTCTTTTGGGGGCAGAGCTTAACATTAACTTTTTTGCTCTCCAGCCACAGTGTCTAGTGGTTTTACAAAGTTACTAGCCACTCAGCATTTTCACTGGCCACAATTTTGACATTGATACCATGAAGAAAAACGCAATATAGATATTTTTAATATTATCTCTAATGTGGCAGCAGGATTATTAGGCTACTGTCCCTTTAAGACCTGACGCACGGCTCTATTATACTGTAACACGTGTTTTCCTTCTCAACTGTTTATGTTCACCTACATAACTGACTCACTGTTTACGACGTGAATACTTGCCAAGACTGGCATTTTGACATTATTTTGTGAGTATTTGATTGTTTAAGCGCAATAAGCAGCAAAAAATAACTCAATTTAGTACCGAGAGGCGGCACAAAATCTGCGGGAATGAGTAAAATTATGTGCAATACACGCAATCCAACACCGAAATTCAAGTCCTGTAACACCAACAATGTTAATCCGTATCAAATGAAACGAGTGAGTGAGGAGAGGCGGGTTTGTGTGTAGCTCGCTGTTGGAGTCATGTATCTGGTATCGTGTATCTATTCTGTGGAAAATGAAAGTGTTTCAGATATTTGAGTATCGATATGTAGAAAAATAAAAATTGTATTTTTGATATTTTTGACAACACTACATTGCACTTAGTTTATTATGCCTTTTTAAAAGACTACAATTGAAAAATTTATATAATATAGATAAAATTCAACCCTCCAAAGTGTAGTGACTGCGTTACATGCCGCTGCTGAAATCCACCCACATTTGGCGGGTTGGAAGGTGTTAATGTCAAGTACGTACGAATTATTTGTATAGACAATTTAAAACAACATGAATGTTTGTGTTCTACTATTCTAGTTAGCATCACCATCTCACACAAAAAAAATGGGATAATACCATTTTTAATTTTTAGACAACTGATGTACCTATGCCTCCCTGAATCATAGTGCGTCAAGGGAGTTCAACAGCACAGAATGAGGAAATTAACTAGGAAATTAGACTGTCTTGGGGGCAAATTTGGCAGATTGTTTTGTTATTCACCAGAGAGCATGAGTGGGAGAAAAACTGGGTGGAATTGATCTCACCAGGATCATACAGAAAAAAAAAAATCACTTTGTATCGTCCTATTCGTCCAGAAGAGAAAAGAGTCTGAGAAGTTTGTTCGTGGCAGTGGTGTTGCTTTTATAAACGGCAAAAGATTAGCACGATTGCATTGAGATAACAGCCCAGAGACATTCTGCACTCTCAGCTGCGTTCCTGATCTAAGACTCTGTTCGCTGCATCGTTTCCACTGTGTCAGCTCCTCCCCGAGAGTGACCAGAGAGCAGCGTTTTCCTTCAACCTTCAATTCAAACTTGGGCCATTACAGCCAGACTACAAAAGCACTTTCCCTGCACTCAGGGGCTCGCACCAGTGAGTGGGGGATATTTCCAATCACTCCGCTGTCAATCTGAGTGTCAGGTAAACACAGGCTGGCAGACAGAGCCTTTAGAAAGGCCCGCATCTGTGGCTCTCGCTCTCCTACCTTACCTTGCGCTGGCTTATCCACAATCTAACGCACAAAGACACCCACACTCAAATGGAAAGGCAAAACGCAGCTGTTGTACAATGGTGGCGGTATCTTTCTCATATCTTTAGATTGAAGTACTACACAATAAGTTAATTGCTTTGATGTTTTGTCTGAAAGGATGTGATTTCAGGCAAGGTGACAAATTGGCTTGCAAACCAGGAACCAGGAACGCAGTCTTTGATCGTTGAACAAGCCGAGCTGAAATACAGAACACCAGTGTTATTGATTGATTTGGTCCCAGGAGGCTCGGGAATTATGGGATCTGTGGGAGATGGTTTGGGTTCGCTTCACAAATGAACACAACTTTTATGAATCCAGAAAGAAATCGACTATAAACGAGCGACACCGCGGTCACATGACTTTAATGTCACCACCATTAAAGGCAGGGTAGGTGATTTGTTCCAGATACATTTTTTGTAATGCTGGTTGAAAGTCTCTTCACATCCTGATAGCAATCAATAAGTTAAGTGCTCTAAATGTATTTATATGTATATATGGAAGGTGTAGAACCATAAAATGTGCGTCCAATCATAGCATTCGGTCTGATATGATGTCATACCAGACATCACACGTCATCAGAGCGTCTCATGTATGCAGAGTTAGACAGACGTCAGTCACAGAGAGCCACAAACGAAACCGCAGCCGTCTTTTACAGTTCCTCCTGAACCAAAACAACCAGCTTATGCTGCGTTCACACCATAACTACTGTGATCTGGAAGAGATGGAAACTCCTGATGTTAAACTCGGAGCGGTTCGTGACTCGAATTTTTGCGTTTCAATGGCTACACTATCAACACCGAAATGAATCTACAGCAGTCAGGTGGTACAAGAGCTCTTTAAGTTGTTTGTGTTCATTATTATTGTGATGTTATGTGCTTTGAGACATGAGGTAGTTTAACGCCATCTCTCGTGACGCTTTGTTTGCTCCTGCTGTATGTGTTCATGTGTTTTAAAGGAGGTGTGGCTTAGGAGACGCTCTGAAGGGAGGGTGGGATCTCTTGCTTTCAAAGCTAGCTTGCTATCGCTAGCCGTACCAAAAATTGCCTCCCTACCTTTAAAGTTGTGAGAACTCTTTGTCGAGCTGGAATAGGCTACAGAACATGGAGTATCTGTGTTATTGATTGATTTGGTCCCAAGCAGCTTGAGAATGATGGGATCTGTGGGAGTTAGTTTGGTTTCACTTCATGGCAAATCATGTGACGACCCAATGCTCATCTTGACCTAGCATAGTTTAGTTCACAGTTTTCCAGGATAAGAACATGCCAAGCAACACATCTCGCTATCCTCTACCAAGTGACAGATAAAAATGCACCAGAATATGTTAACAAAACTTGTATATGAATGCTTCTTTTGTACATGCGTTAATGCTTTTCAAAACTTCAAAGCCGAGAAGTATATAAAATATGTAATTTATGACCTTTCAGAAATCTGCATGTTTAGTTCGGAGTGAAAAAATCTGTCATTTTCTGGTATTTTGTAAAGCACAGAGGTGAGACGTGTTCTTCGTCTACTGGGGTGAAAATAGCTGGGGCCTGCTTACCGCATGAATATGAGTTGTTTCTGAAAGCGCCGTATTAGCATATTGGCGGAGACGCTCGCTGGGGCCGATCTGAGTGGAAGGGACCGCGTGGAGAGCGTCTGCCCGGCTGGAGGCTCCCGGTGGCCAGGGTAAATGGATCCTCAATGGGGAAGCTTCAAAATGGCACCACAGGAAATACTGCGGCCAGAATATCAAATGTTTCTCAATGACACATGAGAGAAGGGACCTCCATTCGGACACCACTGAGGTGGAGACAGAGGCGCAGGGGAGAGGGCTTTGCTGCACTGGAAGCTTAGGCTCATGTTTAAAGAAAAATATCTCCATTAGGGTAAAATGTTGCTCTTTTCAAGACTCTCTAAACGTCTGCCCGTGCAGGAAAAAAACAGCTCCCACAGATGTAGTTATGATAAAGGAGGAAGCATTCACGTGAATGTTCCCTGCATTCATTATCTTCTGTACAATACATGGGTGAGCTGAGCTGCTGGTTTCTTTTGGATAAACTGACGCATACGTGCTAGTTTGATTCGGTCTGATTATTTTCTCAAATCTTTATAGCGATGAGTTGAACTGCCATTTGCCTATATGCAGGATATCATGTAGATGTGTTTAAGGGCCGTGACACACCAAGCCGACGGACAACTTTGGATCATCGGTGAAAAAATGGGGGTTAGATTATAATATGCTTTCCCCTCACAGATAAAATGTTGCAGAGGAAAATTGAACAAAAAAACAATACAATTATCATCAATGGACATGAAATGTACCCTAAATTGTACAATGATTCATCTTGGATGTGACATTGTTGAAATTAACAACTGCCGTTGCACAACTTAAGCATGAAATAAGCATTCACTGCCCATTTTACATCAGTTAATACAAAGGGGGAATTTTATCCTCTAATAATTGGATTGTTGATCGTGGACTTTATACGTATGGATCTACGTGGTTGAATGCAAGAAGATGAAAAATAAGACGGCTTTGTGAATTCATTCAAAAAGGAAAATCGTATCAGTGGTGATTTTTGATGATTTAATTTGTAATAATCTTTTCTTCCTTATTGTAATGTATCTGTGAAACGGCTTCTGGTACAAGAATAGGGCGGGGCTTCGTCTAAGTTCGGCTCGATTTTGGAATTGATTGGATGTTTGTGGTTTGCTATTTTTTAAATAATGATAATGATGTGACCTATAAGTGATCTGTATCGCTTCACCTCCATTCACAGATCCTCTACCGTGACATCATTGGATAGAAAAGTGTCCATCTTATGCAAACTTCAGAGTCTCAGTGGAAGTAGATCATCCAGGGACTTTCTGCCTATAGTTTTACGAGTACCGTGAATTCGGACATAAATTTTTTTGTCACATACTGTTTTTCTCCTACTATATAGTAGGGAAGTATGCAGTTTTGGATGCAGCCTTTGTCCATGTTGTGCCGTCCAATATGGCAGTCAGACTTATACTGACATCTACTGATGTGGATGGAGCATTATGCTATTACAGACTATTAGAGCGCTGTGTCAACATATTTTTTAGGCGAATGCATTTTTTTTTTTTTTTTTTTTTTTCCTTTGGTTTTTGTTTTTTTCGGGGAATATGTTTTTGGGCCACATAA
>FLSR01004877.1:17041263-17057126 GCA_900092035.1 Leuciscus waleckii
TTCTGCCCCGGGGCGGAGGGGCCCCAGTTGAGGGATGACTATAAAAACTTTTGTAGCGAAACCACAAAAAAAAAAACCAGCCACTAATCGCTCTATGATATCTTCTAATCCTTCCTCTTCATTTCACAAATCTGTTACAATTAAATCAAATGAAAGCAGCCCAGAGTGGAGAACACAACTGGAGTCTCTCTGATGTGTATTTCATCCACCAAACCCAATTGAGTTCTCCTCATTGCCCGTTCATTCCCGACATCTTTGCGCAATGACGTGTTGACACGCGAGAGCAGTTTATTATGAACTACATATGCGCCGTTCGAAATAACTTTATTACTGTTCCAGAAATGTTAGTGTCACTGTATTTGCAAAACAAAACATTGCAGCCAAGCCACAGAAAACAACTTGTCGTTCCTCGCTCATTTAGGTCTGCCGAACAGCCTCAATAATGGGTTTCAGCTTTGGCTATAGCACAGCCCTGGGAGTGAGAGAAGAAACCCAACCTCTACTTATCTCCCTGTGAACTTCTCAATGCGAGAAACCTCAGTGGCCGCTAGAAATGCTGCAGAGAGACCCGTCCGAACAGAGGGAAAACGTTCCTTGACCCATTTTCTCGAGAGCTGGAAATATGACATGTGATTGTACAAAACTTGGACTTGGATTAAAAAAATAAAGAGCAGTCTGGGACCCATCAATCATATATCTAAAATCACCTCTCCCTTAAGAAAAAAAATAGGGATTATACAATAAATTGCTGAAATCACAAAGAGATGCATGCGTGTGTGTATGTTTTTACGGGATGGAAATCAGGCTCTGAAATCAGTATGCATGGTTTCCCTGTGTTCCCGTGGAGCGAGCCAAAATATCCCTCTCTATGACCTACAATCAAAACATGTAAAGTACTACAATTTAAAATGTTCTGTCATCTCTCTCTCTCTCTTTTTATCATACACATCTTCTATTCAATCTCCTCCTGAAGTCAGAGACAGTAATACAGAAACGGTTTTGTTTTCCCATATCTGAGAGTGCAATTTCAGCCGGGAACACTATACTACACTGCATCAGCAGCGCAGACTTTCTCTCGTAAATATGAGGAAGATGACAATTTATGCAGTCTCTCTGTGGAGTGCGAGTGTGTGTGAGTACTCTGAGCTAAGGGCCGATTGTGTGTGTGTGTGTGTGTGTGTTTTTTCTTCCAGGTTCCTGCAGAGAATGTGATCACACCGTAGAGTCATTACCATTCCATTACACACACATACTGTATGGGAGAGTGCACGGGGTAAGGTGTGCCGGCTTGTTCTCTAGGTAATTCAAAATGATATAGAGGTAAAACTATGTTTTAGCATGCTTCTTATCAACTGAAACCAAAGGACAGCATCCTTAGGGCATTAGAACTGTACATTATCCCCCCCAAAAAAACAAAAAACAGGGAATATTGGAGGCAAGTCACATGATCTTCACATTCTTGATTTCCATAAACAAACTTAAAGACAAAGTTTAATATTCCCGTTTTATTGTTTTTAATCGATGAAACAATAAAAAGAACATTTCAGTAAATAAATAAGAAAAATAGGTTATGCTTTATTTTGAGATGACGCAGTGTTACAAACAAGAGGAATATTGATTAACTTCATGTTCTTACTATAGGGATGTAGGTTTGGGTTAGGATTTGTTTCCAGGGTTAGTTGCTTATACTTATGTATAATTATCTGTTATTACCATGTGTAACAATGTCACCTTAAAATAAAGTGTTACGGAAAAATGTTTTGGTATATGTGACTCGCTGTCAGCTCACAACAAAAAGGTCCCGGCTGAGTCCTGGAGGTCTTTCTGTGTGGAGTTTCTTCAGCTGCACAATCCAGGGGACAGGGGAATTGAAGACACTCAATCGCCCACGAGAGTGAATGTGTGAGAGCGCTGTGATGGACTGGCCCTCTGTCCAGGGTATTTCCAGCCTCCGGTCTGTGAAGCTGGGAAAGGCTCCAGCAACCCTGTGGCCCTTGAGAATGGATTCAGTTTAGTGAAAGTGATCATCCAAATTTCTGTACAGTGTCATAAATAGGAGAATACAAATTGGAATTTAAAAGAATTCCGAATAATGTGGCGACTTATTCAATCACATTGTACTGGAATATAAAAGATTCATCAAACACACACACACACACACACAAGACTGTAGTGGCAATATTTAGTGTAGTTCATTTTATTTTATTGTTGTTTTATTATTTACATTTTAATATTTTTTTTATTTTATAATATTTGTATATTACTTGTATAATACCAGATAATTTTTTTTTATTTGTTTTGTAAATATATCTAATAATAAAAAGTTGTATTTTTCATTGAATTGAATTTAGTTCCTATTTTTGTTTTTATATAATATATGTATAAAACATGAAATATTCTAATTACATTTCTAATTATATATTATGACTGTATACACATTATATAATGCAATTATGTCAGTCAATGTTTTCAATGAAAGTTATTATAAAGTGTTATAGAGAAAGTCTAGGTTCTTTATGTCCCTGGGTCTCTGCAAAAAATGTTTTTTATTGATTTTATACAATAATATATACAGAGTTTTTTTCCCCACCCAAGGAAAGAAAAAAAAAAAAAAAACCCCAAAAAAAAAAAAAAAAAAAAAGGAAATAAAGGTTAATCCAAGTCTTATTTCAGTGGTGCAGCTCTTCCCGCATAAGATAATCAGGATGGCACACTTTGGTCAAATCCACATCCCTCCACAGATACAATGATCCCGTCCCTCGGCCTGCCAGTCGCTCTGTCAGCGCACTCTTTTAATTCTGTAATCAGAGACGAGCAGCTCCCGTATCGCTGTCTCCACACAGCAGCCAGTCAATACAGACATCCCCAAACACACCTCGCCTGATTCCCTCAAATGTTTTATTGAGTGGGACATCTGGGCTACTGTAAAACACGCATTATCTGAGCTGGGAGGAGAGCAGAGCCCGTCTTTGTCCCCGCTGTCAGCCGTGGCAGTGTCGCTGCGTTTGATGGAGATTAATGAAGTATCAGGAGAGTAATACGCATCTTCCAGCACTCTTACAATCTGGAGGAATGGACCGTCTCCGTCTTAAATAGCAAAGCTGTCAGCGCTGAGTGGACCTTTCGCTCCGGCACAGAGGTGTACAGGACGGACACCGATAATGCAGGTGGGGGCGAACAGGCCTAGTTACCAAAAGCTCACTCCCACAACGCGCCATTGTTTGAATTCCTAAAACAATGCGTGCATCTGAGACCAGTGCGAAAACATTTCATTCCAGATAATGATGAGGTATGAAAACTAGTATGGATTTGTCAATACATTAAAACAAGCACTCTCTCAGTCTCCGTATACGCGCGCGCTCATAAAAACGTCCATGTGTTATTCATACGGCATCTGAAGTCCCAGTGGACGACTGTACCTCTTCCTCTGTCAATTCCCATTCAGACGAACACTAAAATGGAAATAACTCTCTTTCATTTGAGTAGTATTCACACTTCCCGAGGAAACAAAATGACTCCCATCAGCTCCTCGTATAGCCTATGTCGGGCCTGTTTGTTCTCTGTCCGGCCGAACTCAAAATAATTGACTTGAAGTGCAAATACGAACGAGTTTATGCATTCTGCTTCTGAACGGCGCACAATTAATTAGAAGAATCAATGTTCCTTTTAAAAACCCAGGAGACCATTTAATCCGAGCTCAATACCGGCAGACTGGCTGGATGGAGGGGGACACAGAAAAAATCAATGGCTATTTGTGAATCGTGAGTACGTATTAAAGGCGGCCTCGTCTCACTGCTTCATTTGCACTTGAAAGCAGCCATCTGGAGCAGCAGGCTTGGCTTAAGCAGATATGATTACTAATAATGTGATATAGCCGTACACTGGCCTATTCAGACGCCCTATTCCCACTGCTGAAATGAAAAAGCAGTCTTTCTGCCTTGGGAGAAGTCAGGGACGCACACATGCAGACACAAACACGCATAAACAGGCTGAAGTGGGGGGGGATAAAGAGACGCACCGAGGGGCCTTCAGCATGTGTGCCATCCTGACAGACTCTGAACTTTCCTGCATGAATGCATGTTTACTTAGCTGCACTTTATTTAGCTAAATCTGACAAAACCTCCTTTTTGGTTTTTCAGCGGATTTATAAATCTGTTTTCGTATAGGGGTAGGGTTTGGTTTGGTCTGTATAGACAGCATCTGTGACACACAATCACAAAAATTGTAGGCCTATTTAATTTATTTTCATATTAATTTATTATTCATTTTATTAAAAACAAACCAAATTGAGTTGACAGTTACATGCGTATAGGCTACTGAAAGTCAATATGGCACATTCCCAAATAACAGGGAACGTTATCTGAACTGGGGTGTGTTTCCCGAAAGCATCGTTAGCCAAATATGGTCGCAAGTTCTGTCGTTATCAGTTTCCCGAAAACATAGATCTAACGAACATTCGCAAACAGCATCGCAATTCAGCTCTCGACCTGTGGTTAGAAGAAGAGTTTCTTGTTTGCATGACATGTGGAGTCAATATCCTTATCGTAAGTAATATATGCAAGCTGACATTCAGTACAATCTATATATTTTATTCAGAATAGGCTACAAATGTCATTTACGTCTTTTAGTTTGTCAAGAGATACAAGGCGTCGTTTTTTTGAAGAGTGCGCATGTGCGAATTAACGTACGAAAGAACAATATGATTGAATCTGGAAATAAAGCAGAATTACTGAGAAAATTAGTGTTAGTCTGTTATTTATATCCAAAAATCTAGCATTAATTCGAGCTCAAACGGATTCATTTAAAGAAGTTATTACTCCACCACGTACGTGGCATCATTAACCAATGTGGTTTAACGTCAAATTTATGACAATAGCCAATGGTTTCGGGAAACAGTCGTCATTAGTTGGTTTCTTCAATGATGATGTATAGTATGGTAGTTATGCAGCGGTTACGTCGTCACGGGAAACGTTTTTCTAAAACATTTTATTTGGACATTAATCTAATCAGTGTGTTTAAACGTTAGGCAAACACTAGCCATTGTTTCAGAATCTTCATAATGTTTGCCGAAATAATAAAATGAAACATCCCCTTAATGTTTTCTCTAACGATTTCAATCGTTAAAACGTTTTTTTTTTAAACTGGATGTTTTGAACGTTTAAAAATAACTTAATGGGAACGTTAGCAAAACGTTCTTAGAACATATTTTTTCCTTACACTTTCACTGTGAGTTTCTGCAAAGACATTAAAACAGTTAAAATCATTAAAAAAGAAAGAAATTCTGTATAAAAGTTAAATTACAGATTATTTAACACCATTGACTGAAAAGGAATATATAGACTGAATGGAGACAAATAGAGTATATTTAGAGATTACAATGAGGACAACAAACGGTTTGTGTCAGATCCCTTGGGCTATTGCTAATAAGGGTTAAAGGGCTGTCTCAATTACACACACATACACACAGGGATTACTGCCTAAGACGCTTTAACTCAACTCCTTCAGGCTACTGATTAACCTGATCTATCCGGATAAAATATCACTTAACATCTCTCAGTTCACACATTGATTGAATTTTTTTTTCCACACTTTAAACTGGTTTATAAATGCAAAGTGGTTTGTGTTATGAGTCCAATTTTACTAACACTTACCATAAAGTGTATTATATTATGGGTCCATATATAATAAAACATGACAACATTTATTGGAGTAATGCTACCTTGAACAGATGGAGTTTATTTAATTAATGATATGATTAGTTTGTTTTATAAAATGACTCCTTGCATAATTAGTTCATTATAATTACGTGATTATAAATAACATAATACCTATTTCTGCCTGTACATGTTTCTGGTTATAACATGCTCTCATAATAAGAACTTTAATATATTGCGGCCCTGTAAATGCAAGTCACACTTTAAAGGTATGATTGTCATTGCAATAGATAGAAATTATTTTATTTACTCTGATCGACACATGTGTGAACCTGAGAACTGACTCCACAAAAAATCACCAAAACACTTGTATATTAAATCATTTAAAAAATGGCTAAACAAATAAGAGAAAATACGGTGCTTTGATATCTAATGGAATGGCATATTTCAAGTGTGACTCAAATACTTGTGATGCCCACAGTAAACAATGAGCTGTACTTATCTCAGGTTTCATCTGAGAACTTTATGTATGTATGTTTTTTCTCTCACACCCTGCTTCTGTTGTCTTCTTAAGACCTCATTAGTTTAAACAGGTGTTGTGCAGTTTACCTGCAGGGCTCACGTTCCCTCAGGGACGGCGTTAAACAGCCACTCAGCCGTAACAATGCTGTGCGTTAGAATGCTAATCCAGGTATTAAGGAGAATTTCCACAAGGAAGAAACCTTCTGTTTTCATCTGTGGTCTGTAGATGTCAGTGGATCCATGTATGTTTTTTGGAGATGAAATAGGCCTAAGCTATGTGTTGTTCAGAAATGTGCACATTGGTTTACTGTATATTGGTACTGTATAGGCTAGTGCACAGTACACCTACATATTTATATTTCTTAAAAATAATATGTGAAACTATACGCATTTTGGACCGATAAATGTAAAAATCATGCATGATTCTCTCACTTTTATCTTTTAAGAGAGCAAAGCAGGAATTGGGTTGCAAGTGGTTTGATCCAAAAGACTGTCTCTCCGCCACTACATCTCCACTTCCTCCATTCCCCTGATGCAATATCCCTGAAATCCCACCAGAATATCCTCCACACCCAGCAATCTTCCCGAACCCCCGCCAACCCCTGTGCTGTCCGTATCCTGTGATGTGATGTGATGTGATGGGTTCTGGAATGCTTTTCCCAGCCTTGGGCATTTCCTGCAAACACTGAGATGTGTCGCAATGGCATTACCTCAGCCAGTTAAAACGAATGCCTCACTCTTGCCAGTCAAATACATGCACACACACACACACACACACACACACACGCACACACACACACACGCACACACACACACACACACACACACACACACACACACACACACACACACACACACACACACATCTGACTTTGAGATCGACTGCTCCACTTTATGGCTTAAAGTTGCAGTGTGCCATTTTTTCGATGTTAAAATACTTCCACAACTAAAGAAAGCCATTCTAAATCTTCTAAAGAGACATGATTGCTTTATATGATCAACAGATATAATTTAAGCTTTTATTCACATGTAAACTGATCAACGCAGACACATAGAGCACATCAAATATGATAAACAGAACCGTGTGATGCACAAGAACAAACTTCATTGGTTTAAAGCTTTTAATGTTGTTTATAAAAACATCTATGTGGTGTTTTTAATATGCTTTAAGACAAACCATGTGTAAATTCATAAGTCGACACCATTGCTGAGTATTTTCTCCTTAAAACTGCAGTGAACCAAAGACAGTCTCAAAAACACGCTTTGAAATCGCTGGTGTTTCTGACGTCACAAACTACCTTGTAACCAATCAGATCAACGTGTGATCGTCAACCAGTGGATCTCTGAGCTGAGTGAGTGAGTGGAGGCGGGGCTTTTTGCATATTCATTGAACCGCGTATACTAAATCAGGCAAGGGTGTCGAGTTACATTCAAAATACTTTAAATATGTCATTTTGGTGATCAAAGATGAGTTTTAAGGGATACAATTATTGACTACAGGGGGACTTTAAAGTTTAAAGCTTTTGTAACCAGCCCCACCAACCCGATCTCACGGCAATTCATACCAATTTTACGAGGTGGCTAATTCATATGAATTCGTACAAATGACCTACCCCTGACCCCGCCCCTAAACCTACCCATCACTGGGGTTTAGACAAATGAGGTAGTACGTATTCATACGAATTAGCCCCACATAGTACATTCATACTCACTCGTACGAATTGGTCGTGAGATAGCGTTGGCCCCACATAGTTTGTGCTTTGGACACAAATAATGCCTTAAATTGTGTGGCTTATTGAGGAGAGATGTGCTGTTACTTTTCTAAATGACCAACCTTACCACTTTCAATGATGTGCAATAAAATAGTGGGAATATGCTGATGAAAGCTAAATAACAGTGTGGTTAAAAACCACTCAGAACAATCTAGTATTGTGGTTGTGAGTTTGCATAGGCAAGCATTATTCACATTTCCTCAGAAAAGCATGAGTTATTGCAGTCATGTTTGGTGCCAGAATACACACTGCAGCTTTAAATCAGTATTATACTATATAAAGAACATGAAGCACTTGTAACATGTTAATTATTGTATACACATTCTGTAAGGGGTGATGGTGTTAGATTTACAGCTGGAGTCAAGCTTTAACACCCATAAGCAGCATGAGTCAGATTTTAAGACCTGGTCTGAACTCTTTTAACTCGGCGTCAACGTGCTTTAACTCGATGCTTTTGTCATTACAAATCCACCATAAAATTCACTTGCATATGGCCAATCTGTCTGTGTGCGAAAACACAGCAGTTCTGTTAAAAGGTCACAACACATCAGCAGTCACAAAAAAGATATGCAACCCTTTATCCACGCTCCCTTCATCCGTGTAACAGTCCTTATGTTAAGAATTTACACTTTATTTAACTTGCCTGTTGGTATCAGTGTCAGTGCAGTGCACTAGATGAAGGGATGAAGCACATATTCTCCTGATAAAAAGAAAACGAGAGGAAATCAGTCACGCGGTCTGTTCCGTGAGAGACGGCTTTGAGGATCCAGTCGGAGATGTGGATATGAGTCTATGTAGAGTGGATTTCGGACTGGATTTGGACATTTTGTCAGCTGAGGGCAGTAATTTCTCCCCCTGAGTAAAAGTGAAGATGTGTGTGTAGACGTCTGAGCTCTCTGATCACTGGAGGCTGAGCTCATCTGGGCCCTGACATCCTTCCCTTCCGCCGGCCTCTTTATAACGACCCAGTTTCAGCACATCAGATGTAATAAAGCCCGCCTCCGTGTCCTCACGGATTATACTCCAGGACACCTGTGGAGAAGTCGGCTCGAGGAAGAGAGAAAGGGGCTAGAGACAGAATAAGGGAGACTTAGACGGTGTGTTAGGGTTTCTGTGGGCGTAGTGAGGAAGGATTTATGGGTGTAAAGGACATGTGGCTACTAGTGATATCTTGAAAACTCTTCCCTCATAAACACAGAGCTTCAGTCCTGCTATCAACACACACCAGCCTTCAGTCTCAGGCATGTTGATTGAGAGAATAGTACACATTTGTGATAAAGCAGATTTTACCTATACTGAGAGTGAGATGTTTTTAATTTTCTCCAGAAAATTAGTTTAGGGCTAACCCTAATTTAACACAAGTTATGTTTTGCATGTTGGGACCAGCATGAGATGGTTGTTGGTTTGCTGGTCTCTAGCACTATATAAACCAACCTGGACCAACATTGAATTCATGCTGGTTATTAATGCTGGATTTTTGAGCTAACCACCCAGTTAAGGTCTTCAAAATCACAAGAGGTCATTGATGGAATTTTTGTAACAGTGACAGAAACATCTGAAAGCCGTCTGTCATTTTGTCAGATTATTACACTGAGAGTGATGTATTGTAACTGTAATTCTCACATCTGTCCACTTGGTGGCGAGTGCCTCTTGCTGACTATCAAGTTAATGGTCAACGAATTTCTGAGTTAAGTGACATATTTTACAAGCTGTTTGATTGACTTCTTCTGCAGTTGAAACACTGATTGAGCGATTATATGTAACGGATTTCGGTAAGTTGGACTGTATCTGTCAAAGTATTATTTTTTAATGTTTATTCATGTTCGCTGTAGTAAAGTTGATGATCGCCTTCGCTTGAACTGAGGCGCTAGTGATCTCTCGCGCCACATTAAAGAGCGCGAAAACGGTGTTTGAATTTTGTGATAAAATGCACCGAATTTGAAAGCTGAGACTTTGTTTCATATAAAAAGTAACAAAGCACAAAGCTTATTGCAATTTATTGGACAAACATTCATGATGAAACCTGAATAAAAAGTGTCTCTGTTCAACTTTCTCTTCATAAATAAATAAATGCTTAATCTAGCCTATGCTAGTCCAGTACGTTCGTGAATAAAAATAAAATGTGAACAAAAACAGAGCCTATTAAATGGCTTATCATCATTAAAATGTGAAAGTTAAAATGATGGGTAATAGATAAGAAACATAATCATCTGTCCGTCACACAATGTGGAAGTTTAACGCGACCTGCTCACACATGCCCTTTTTTTGTTGTTGCACTAATTAGTTTGTCCAGTGGATTGGGCCATTATTTCACAATCGAAATACACAGATGAGATGAAACAGCAACAAACTATGGGAGCCTGGTAGGCCTACACTTTGTAGGATTTTAATCTGTTCCAGATGAAAGATGACCAATCGTGGCGATTTCTGTGCTTTCCTATACGTCGTACAGTGAGAGAGGTTTTAATTTTAATTTTAATTTTTGTCTCACAGTGTTTGCTGCTACACCTGACTAGCCAATAAAAATACAGCATGAAAGGGCGTATATTGATCGACACGAAATGGCGCTAAAACTTAAAACTTCTTACCTAGAGCTCCATTTGCAAGATTGTCATGTCAAGTTGGCCTCATTTCCCTAGCCATGACCACCACGGCCATATTCTCCTCTTCACTTCCTCCTCTTTTTTTTAGCGCACATAAAAACCACTATTACCAAAGTGTGATTAATCTTGCTGTATTTGTTCACCACTAGTGCATGCTGATGACGTCTTATTCTTCTATACTAACTTGCGTCGTAGCCTATGATTCAATAGGTGTAATTATCATACGGTCTACATGCATGTCGTACCCAAGTTTATTAGATCCATGTCATACAGTGTAATTTGTAATGATCTTAAAGGACTGCAGAAATCACAACTCTAGTTTAAAGGAATACAAATAATTTCTTATTGGTTATAACTTCTGGAGAGAAATAGAGCAGACACTGGACAAGGAAGAAACTTTCTAGTGCGCATGTGTCAAGTACCAATGTTTGCAATGCTTTTAAACGGAGTCTACTTTGATACGTTAAGCGTTTGAGTCAAAACTGAAGCAGACTCTAGTGACTGGCGCTGCAGTCTTTAGCATCCTGGTTTAGGCCCGACACACCAAGCCGACAGTTCATAAAAGAGGTTCTTAGATTAAATAGTTATTTGTTGAACATTTATGTTATCAAGAACGATTTCTTTTGTCTGTGTAGGGTTCTTGAGTTGCTGATGCTTGAGGTTTTAAAGGTTCTTACTTTTGTTTCTTCAGTTATGAGTCTTGTTTTCAGGGTTCTTTAAGAACATAGAGTGTTTACTAAAGAACAAGAGGATAAAAAGTTGGTTGTGGAAATTGTAAAGTTCTCTTGTGGCATCAGTCTGTATTTTAAGAGCGTTCGACTGTTACGCAGATGTTTCTAACGGAAGTGAAGCGCACAACGCGTTTCTGCACAAGCAAGTTTTGTTTACACAGTCGCCAAGTTTAACACACTGATGCACTTTATGAAAAACCCACATTGAAACAACTGAAGAAATGGTTGCTTTTGTTACAAAAGCAGCAATTACAAGATACATCTGTCTCAATGAAATCAAGTTTTGTGAATCAGACTCTCTAATAAAAGACAATTTATATGCATAGCCGAGGGAATGAAGCTCTGACAGATGAATAAACAAATGACGTTCTGGCGAAGCATCAATTTGACTCGCGTCTGTCGGTGAGCAACCCTGCTCTACCGCGCACGGCCGCAGAACTGTTGAGCGCTTTTAATTATGTGTGTAACTAATAAGATCGGGGTCAACATATTTCATGCCAGGAAAATGATGTGTATTTAATGGCTCCCATATATTACCTTCCCTGTGTAACATGTCTGACAGAGTGCCTGTAAGTTTAGCTACCATTAATCAGCATCAGGGTTTGTCTAGTTTGAGAGGAACAGATGAGCGTGCGATGTTCTCTGTGTGGGGCATTCTGGGAAGGGGTGGGGGGGGTCTCGATGCAGAGCAGGCTGATAGATAACATTCACCTCAAGGGTGCCTAATAAAGCATGTTACAGGGCTTAGCAGGGCAGCGTTACAGAGTGCAGTTTTTACAGTGTAAGATGTATTGGGTTAATATAGCTACTCACTGGTGCTTACCTGCAAAGTGGCTTTGGTTCAGGAGCAAGGCTGCCTGTAATCAGTTATGCGGCTTTGCCTAATGAGCTGACTTTCTTGTTGCTGTTGTTCGGCTTTAAAGTGAACATGAAACGCCATTCGCAGCCCATTTTTCTTGTGGAGTGAAGTCTGAGGCCATTTTGAAAGTCTGGGATTCAAAATAGAATTTAAACCTTGAAATGAACTGCATGTTTTAAGTTTTTATTTATTTAATTAAATTTAAATTAATTAACTACACAATTATTGGCCATGTAGAGTCTGATATATGAAATAATAGTCCGAAAATCAAATTTTGAGTGGAACAGTTTAATGAAAATTTAGACAAAATCTAAAAATAAGTTTCATATATAATGTGCACTCATACTCGAGGAGGAAAAAAACTCAATTTTATCCAGAGGCTCATACTGAGATAAAAACATGCAATTTGGTGCTGATGCGGATTTTTAAATGGATGAATAAAAATGAAATTATGATAGCTTGTAATGTAAGTCCATTAGATCTTAACAGACTACTTACCGAAACTGCATATAAATATCAGTGTCAGTCTATATCTGCCAATAATATATCTTAGTAAAATGATATTTAAATACTTAGGCTAGTTTTATGAACAAAGCTCTGTAGTTTTACAACATAACACAATGCAATACAATGATGAGTGAGATATAAACAAATAAATGTAAAATTATTTTTCTACAAGAAAAAGTTTGGATAATCAAGTAAATCTACGTTGCTTCAGTCCAGTCACTGTTCATTTTGAAATATTACTAACAACATAAAAGTTATTCTTATGTTTACATTATTTAAAAAAAATCTGTAACAAATTCACAGCAAAACATTCTTGATATTTTTTTTTTTTTACAATTATACTAAAAGGCCTAGAACTTGCTAAGAAAAAGTATAAACTTCAGATAACAGAAGGCTTGTAGAAAATTGTGTACAACCCTTTTGATCATGTTGATAATTGAGAGGCTTCATAATGTGTATTAAACATGATACAGTAGGCTTTTAGTATCAATTAAAACATACAAATCTGTTTACTTAAATTATTATGCTAATAATTTTTTTTTTTTTAATGAAAACAACTGTTTTAAAAGGGGGGAGGGGGGCATTTTCCCTAAAGTGGTCTCAGGCTTTTTCTGAATGAAACAGGAAATAAAAAAAATCAGAGCAGGACATTTTATCCATTGGGAATTGAATGGATTATTCAAAGTGGGAGTTATATAACATTAAAAAAGCCAGACCTAAATGTGAGTTTGCTAAAATAGTCTCTAAAAAGCCCACATATCACTCTCAGAGCAAAAAGGTTCAATGGTTTGTAGAAGATTTTATTATTTAGGAAATAAGTAATATGCCTATATGTTTGTACACTATTATTTCCTCTGTGTGTGACTTTGGTTTGACTTTCTGAAGCCTGCAGGAGGCCTGGAATGTTGCTTACAGCACACAATTCTATTCTAGTGGGACACATGGCAAAAGACCTTTATCTAAAAATATCCATAGGGTGTGTTACCATTTTTGGTATATATTTGTGAACGGGGCAAAAATCTGGAGCTGTCTTCTCAGAAGATGCTCAGCTTTGCTGTAAAATAAAGTCTAATAATTCTGGCATCAAAGATCTCTGAGAAGTGATATTTTTTTTTATAAAAGAGAGAAACCACAACAGGTTCTATATAGAACACTAGGGTTCCTGAGTCAATTCTGAAGAACGCTTTATGCCTTAAAAAAGTTCTATACAATGGAAATGGCTTAAATGATTGCATAATAATTTCATGTTTAATAGACCTTATTCAGAGCAGCGCCATCTTTAATGGTAATGAAAGCGAGGCTGTGAGGGACAGACATGCATCTCTTCAATGGGCTGTACTGTTATTTAATGTGTTGGATTGTTCTGCTCATGAAACACTGGGAAAATATATTTTCCAAGAAACTTCAGTTGACAAAAAACTCCCGACAATATAAACTGTGGAAAATTGTAAGTAATCTAGGAGCTTTATACAGCTTTTTACAGTGGATGCCATTGGAAACACGCAAGTCTATCCCTCACAGCCTCGCTTTCATACCTGTCATGGCGCTGCTCTGAATAAGGTCTATAGGTAATTTCAATATCTTCTAGTGATAAAGTATGTTTATGAGCTTCTTAACTCATAAAATTTAATTAAAACTTAAAACTACCACCATAAAATGATCCCATGATGGGAATCCCTAAAAGGTTCTATAAAAGAAGCGCCTGATGGAACCCTTGGAGATTCCATAGAGAACCTTTTCTACTAAGAGTGGACAGCAACAGAAAAGGAGAGATAAAATAGATTTTTTTACTAAAAGAGAAATTTAAATTTTATGTTGACTTTTAGGATTTGTGTGTGTGTGTGTGGCTGCATCTGAATGCATTATGGTTGTTAAAAAGCTGAATGGAAATTCTCTATATAACTCTCCTGTTTACAGAATAACATGTCTAAATCCTTTGTATTAATACTAATGAGGCTCTTCTGACCCGCATCCCACTGTAACCACAATAGGAGGCCTAAGAATTCAACAAGTCGCAAGACATCATTACAAACTCCTTTATTCTCTTAAGAAACATTTCTGGAACAAATACAAAGGCAAATATCTGTATCGATGCAAATCCCTCTCGTGTATTTCGACAGGATCCGAGACGGGGGTGTGGAGGAACAGACCCCCCCCCGCGCAGACCCACACGCGGCCGCATGAAAAGCCACATCAATTTCAGCACAGACAAGCGCCGTCACACAGATTAGGCAGCCACAATGCAGTGGGCTCTTATCTCCACCCACAGGAGGAGGGCAGCCTGATCTGCGCAGGATGGAAACATTCTCACCACGTAATGGACAAAATCAATTGTTGCCCTCCTCAATCAATGCGACCCCCTCGCTCTCTGCTCCGAGAGTCCCGCTGTAATTGAAGTTCTGTGGTGTGGGATGTGGTGTGGGATGGCGGCTTGACCGGGACGGAGGCCGGTGATATCTGCAACAGCGGAGCAGGTAGAGTAGAAAACCACTCACCTGGATGCTTCTCATACTGTATAGACACCCTGGTTAAGCCAAACACATCGGAGCATTACGGGTATAGAGAGTCTATATTGATCACTTCAAAAAAACTTAGTGTATGGAACTGGCTCAACTTTCTTCCACACAAACTTTTCGACTTAACTCATTAAAATAGCAATTTTATATAATCATTACAGTTTCAAAACTATGATAAAACAAAAGGTGAAATGATCAAACCATTTTAATAATTATTGTGTGGAAATTATTTCAGGCAAGATTTGTGAAGCAGTAATAATTTACTGTAATTATTTCAGTTTTCATTTGTTGTAATTTAGGTGCTTTCTGCTTTTGTAAGCATTTTTATTATTTTATTTATTCTTTTAAATATTACAATTTATGTTTAATGTATTTTTAGCTCAGTTTTAGTTTTTTATTATTTCCAGTGCTTTAACTAATTATAGAAAGTAACATTTCTAATTTACGTTTAGTTTTAGTTTTCTTATAATATTTATATTTTATTTCAACTTTATTTTAAATATGTTTTTGTATAAAAACTATTTTTTAGTGCTGTCAAATTGATTAACCACGATTAATCACATCTAACATAGAAATGTGTGCTTACATAATATTTGTTTGTGTATATATTTTATATATATATACTGACAAACAAAGCACACATTTTTTGTAATAGTTTTATTTTTATTTTGACAATAACCCTGATGTGCAGAAAACAAA
>FLSR01004877.1:17057719-17074193 GCA_900092035.1 Leuciscus waleckii
GTGCTTCCATATATTTTATTATTAGTAGTATTAGTTCAAGAATAAAATAAAAATATCGGATTGATATCGGTATCGGCAAATAGCCAAAGCTGCGGCATTGGTATCGGTATCGGAAGTGAAAAAGTGGTATCGGGACATCCCTAGAAATTACTGACACATATTGTTATTCACAAGTCTTTGTATATTCATGATCACAGTCACGCCCGTGAACCACACCAAGGTTGCGCTGCACACTTGCAACACATTGAGTTATACTAGAATTGTATTACTTCCTCTGGTAAACTGTAGGAAAATAGTGTTACTATAGGCCTGTCTATACATTCATATGTTACCATTTACGAGCCATTGTTCATGTCACTAAAGTTTGATATCACAAATCACTGGGAGTAACCAATGCTTTCTCACGGCCAATTCATACGAGTGAGCACAAGGTGGCTAATTCATCTAAAGCCCAGTGATGGGTAGGTTTAGGGGTGGTTTCAGGGGCAGGTCATTCGTACGAATTCATACGAATTGGGCAACTCGTAAAATATGTACGATTTATCAAAAATCTTACGAATTCTTACGAGTGAGGTCGTATGAATTCGTACGAATTAGCCACCTCGTAAAATACATACGAATTGCCGTGAGATCAGGTTGGAGTAACAGTTCAATATAAAAACTTTACTGTCAGATAAAAATAAATAAAATAAGAACAAATAATCAGACTACAAGCAACAGCACAAATAAATACAATAGAGCAAAGATACAAATAAAATAAACAGAGCTGAAATTGAGTAATCAAAATAACATTGCATAAATATTCACTGTATAAATTAGATAAAAGATTAATCATTATTAAAGTTACAAAAGCTATTCAGTCAAGAACAGTGAGTGTTTTCCTTGTCTTTTGTTGTTTGATTAATATTAAAATCACTTACAGACAGCAGGAATATTAGGCTGCTGTCACTTTAAGACATAATCCAGTACACTGATACTGATACACATGAGTTATCTTTCTCGACTGTTTACGTTCACCTATTATGTTTGCTAGGATACTTGTCAAGACAGGTATGTTGACATTTATCCATTCTCAATATTTGACTATCAATATTTCGCTCGAGCTCTCTTTCGCATCTTCTTGCGCTTGAATGTTTAAATTGGCAAGGCTTAAATTAGTTTAGTTTCAACACTCGTATTGAACAAAGTTTAGGGGAAGCCAGAATACATATCCATCGACAGAAACAGACAGTAGCCTAACTATATCTGTCTGTCTGTCTGTTTTATTTATTTTCAACAAACCCTAGTATAGGTGCATATGCATTACGAAAAGTGCGGTTCGATTTTTTGCTGAGAAGGAGAGAATTATTACACCCCTAAAATCACTAACCCCAAGTATAAGTGATAATAATAATAATACGTTTTATTTATATAACGCCTTTCCAGGGCTCGAGGACGCTTTACAATGAACAAGCAACAATAATGGCAATAGACACTGATAACAAAAAAACAGAGTTACATAGTTTGGGTGCAACAACAGTGAATGATCTGCCCAACCCACTGAAGCTAGGCGATGCCGAGGGACAACGAGGAGGCCAGAGTCATAGGATCGCAGAGAGCGAGTCGGGGTGTAGGGGTGGAGCAGGTTACAGAGATAGCGGGGAGCCAAGGTGTGTAGAGATTTAAAAGTGAGCAGGAGGATTTTGAATTTAATACGATAAGCCACTGGAAGCCAGTGAAGATCGTACAAAATTGGGGTGATATGGGCAGAACGCTTGGTAAGTATTCTAGCAGCAGAGTTTTGAATGTATTGCAAAATGGAGCTAGCAGATAGACCAATGAAAAGGGCATTACAGTAATCAAGCGTGATGTGACAAATACATGGATGACATTTTCAGCATCTTTGATACTGATGAAGGGACGGAGCTGGACGATGCAACGTAGATGAAAGAATGCTGATTTGGTGATATAATTAATATCTGCCTGGAAAGAGAGAGAGGAGTCAAAGATTACACCAAGATTTTTAACAGTACTAGATGGTTTGATGTGAGAGCCAGCAATCTCTCATGATAGTAATAATCATGCTTGATTTAGCAAACTCCGCTAAATTAAGATGTTAGAGGATGGTTTGGATGAATCTGTGGCCGCCACATACGCATCAACTGAAAACAGTCATTCTCAGTGGAAGTGCATGAAGACCTTCTGTGTCAGTCAAATTCTCAACAAACCTTTTAAATGGATTCCTCTGCTTTTAACACACAGTGGGACACCTGACACAACGGGATAAATCGGGAGTACCTTTCGAAAATGGTAAACAATGTGTGTGTGTGTGTGTGGGGGGGGGTTTGGGGGCTTCTGGACTTCTTTCAAAGAACCAATACTGGTTTCCGACCAGTTTCCACACACTGTCCTGACATAATTTTAGGTGATTCAACGCCACACAAAACAGCTTCCTAGATGAATCTGTTAACCCTATAAAGCCTACTGTATCTGATAACCACATTTCTTAGGCCAGATCATCAACATGATCCCCTACAAGCCTTCTGTCGTCTGATTGATAGTTTTTTAGCGAGTAAAAGTCTTTCAGTATAATTGTACAAATGTCCACCTTCAGTTCGTGGTTCACGTGTCTTTCTACTGTCAAATCTGCACTGATTTTTGTATAAAAACACTTTATACTCTTAGTAATATTTCAAGATGAACACTTACTGAACTGAAGCAACTTACATCTTCTTTATTTGCATCAAGCCATCAGAATTTCATGTTACTTTTTGGACATTTAAATATCAGTAACTGCACCAAATTGCATATTTTTACTGTATTTGGGCCTCTGAATATACTAAGGTGTTTTTTCCCCTTCTCGAGTATGAGCTCCATATGCTTCGCATCATACTATATGAGCCATAAGCCTGATGTTTCACATATGGTACGAAAAAAAAGAAACAAATATATATTCTTCTATATTTTGTCTAAAGGTTCAATAAACCATGCCATTAAGAAAAATACATTTATTGTATTAAATAATCATTTCATATTTTAGCCTTTAAAGGGTTAAATGAATAATAAATCTTAAAATGAGAATCACTTTATTATGACCTACATTCTTTTGTGGAATGTGAAAAGAAATATAATGTTCACGCTGCTCTTTTCCATTCTATAAAAGCATGTGCTCAAGAGCTATCAAGCTCCTAAAACACACATCACCATAAATGTCACATCAAAATAGTCCATATGACTATGCATATATATGCATTATATTCCAAATCTTCTTAAGGCATACATACATTTTGTGTGAGGAGGAACAGAGCAAAATTTCAGTAGTTATTCACACTGATAATCTCAGTCCAGTACCCAAAAAAAAAAAAAAATGTAAAGGCTTTATTAATTGCGAAATTTTTCAAATCCCATGTGTGCAGATTCATATTCAAACTTGATGCATCGCGACTGTAACAAGACACGAGAAACAATGATATTTGGCAATCTTAGTTTTCCTGCAACATTTTCAGTAAGTAATGAATTGCATATAAAGTCTCGCAATTTAGCATATGAGGGGTATTGGTTAATTTTATGATACTTGATTTGTTACTTTTGTGTACATACTGTATGTTTTTGTCATAAGGAAAAGATCACCATGAACATTCTGTGAAACTTCGTCTTTTGTGTGCCACGATTTTCACTTTTGGCTAAACTATTCCCATCAACCAGGCTTCTCTTAGGAGACAATCGTCCACTCACACCACTGAGCCAGAGTGATTTCCATCTGTGTATGGAGTGTGTGTCAGATTGAATGTGTCAGACTGATTAAATAAGACGTTAAAATTCAGCTCTGTTGCGTTTGCCGTATAAAGAAGGTTCCTCCAGTTGGACTGCACATCTTTCTGAGAACATGCAATCAGTACATGTTGTATTCTAAAGTAATATCCCATATATAAATATATATATATATATATATACACACACACACACACACACGCAGTTGGCCCATATCTATATATATCGCTCTTCCTCCAGAGGCACTTCAGCTGGAGCTGAGAGTCAAAGCCATCATTCTGAGCTTGTGGCCACTTCTGATGGAGACAAATTTACATTTAGTTGAAAACTTCACACTTGTGAGAGGCGAAGAAAGGATGAAAAAATCCAATCTGCGGTAATAGTAGCTGTAGTTTGGTTTCACGGCACATTATTTGCATTCCTCAGGTACGGAGCTCTCCTCTGGCGACGCGGTAACGATTCACAAATCACTGTCGCCGCGCCAGTCAAGGGCTCCGCTCCGCTCAATAGACCATTGTACCTGCGAGTGTAATTGGTGAAGGCTTGACAGAGCCGGGAGTCGTAACAAAGATCTCTCGCTTTAGGGCTGAGGGATGATTTTCATAATGTTACCGTTAAATGAGCGCGCAGGTCTCGAGGTCTTGGCACTGAGTGACACGGGCCCAGACGCGCGCGCACACACATAGAAAGAGAAGAGCAAACACACACCTTCTCACCGCGACGCCCCACACACACCACTGTCAATTAAAGAATCTGATACGTTGTCAACACCACTTTCACCACCAATTTGAACAACTTTATGACACAGGAATAGCACAAGTCTCCCCAATTATTTGCCCCCCCAACAAACAGCTTGACAAATGGTGACGAAACATCAAACACATTTTGCTTTAGTCATTTTGCTGATTTGTTATTTTGAAAAGGAACGTTGTTAGGAATAGAAATAATTGCTTTTGAATAAGTCATATCTTGTCAGTTAATTTCTGTTGAAGAAGTGAAAAAAGCGTAAAATTGACGTCAGTAAGGCCCAAAAAACAAATATGACAGCACAAGACAGGAAAGATTTGGTCAAAATGTAGGTGTTGTAGTGAAAACGGGACATTTTAGCAAGCATATGTCACTGTTTTCAACAATTTCTTTCAACAAATATAAAATTCATGTGATTTATAAAAAAAATAAAATAAAAAAAAGCACACTTTTCAAGTGAAGGGTTTCACAAACGTTTATTAGGTTTAAAAAATGTTGCTACATTTATGGTTTTTGGAAGTAAAAAATAAGTAATTTTTTTTTCATATTATTTAATGTGAAAAACAGAGGTCATTCCCAGAAGCCCTAACATATAATCACACATTTATTTAAATAGTATTGTTTCATTTTTTCTTCTTTCTTTTTTAATTTTTTTGCTATCAGTACATGGTGTTTTGTTACATTTTCTGTTTAGGGAATGTTTATTGCATTAATTAAGTGTAATGTGTGTGTCACCCTGATGGTGTTTTGTATTTGTGTGACCCTGTTCACCTTCTACATCAAAACGAAGAAGTATTTCCAGAAGTATTGTGTTTTTCAAATAGCCACTGTAACTCTGTTACACTGTTACAAGTAACTCACTCTCGCTATGTTAATTCTTGCACTCAGGAGCAAAACAAGTTGACACCATTATGACTAAAAGTTTGCTAAGCAGTATGTCCTACTAAAGCAAAGCAGTATTTGGGTTCTTCTCATACTCATATTGAAGCTGAGTATTCAATACTCATATCATATTTCTTCACTCATCCCTCTTCCAGCCCGTGACCCCAAAACCGATTGTCCTCAGGGTAGCCTACTGTTGTGTATAGGGGAAAAGGTAGAGGAATTACTATGATCAAAATACATTTTCGACCCTTCTTTAGCAAGCTAAACATTTTATGACCATATATTTTGTCATATATTTTACATTACATGTTATAAATGTAAATATATTTCACACTTAACATCATATATTTTTGTTATATTTCAGAATATATTTCAAAATGATAAATATAAGTGGACAACGTCAATGTATTTGGAATATATGCCACATATATTTTTGACACTTTAAATATATTTACATATATTTATTTTGTGTATGGGCCCAAAACCGATTGTCCTCAGCCATCTTGAGGGACATCTCAATTGACCCTTCGCAGGAGTTTGATTGACAGGCGATCTGACCAATCATAACCCTCCATCTGCCATTTTTGTCCGACAAATCAGTCAGGAGAGTTAGTAGATTGGAGGATTTGAACTTGAAAAAACGGTGTGGACTTACGTCTTTCCGCGGTTAAAACAACATTTATTCTTATGTTCATTCATGTTTATATGATGCTATAAATTAACTATAAGGAAGAGATGATCGGTTCACGAGAAGCTTTAACTGAGGCACCACAGCGATCTGTCACGACACATTAAAGAGCATTAAAGAACCACAAAACGGTATTTATTGTTTACATTTCTTAAAAAAATTACCAAAAGTAATATATCAAAAGTAACCCAAAAGTAACCTGGTCTGTCCTGTCAGTCAGCTTGTTGTCAGTGTCCTCTTTGCTCCGCAATTTATTTTTCACTGTGTGAGAACATGGTGTGGAGTGAGAGCGGCATGGCTTGTTGGACATAGCAACAGTAACAAAAGGGGCGGGTCTTTGCGAACGGTCAATTCTCTAATTGACTGTGCGCAAAGTCCCGCCCTCTTTAGTTAATGTTGCAACATCTGACAAGCCGTGGTTCTCACGAAGTCTCAGCTTTCAAATTGTGTCTATTCTTTAAGAAATGTAAACAATAAATACCGTTTTGTGGGCTCTGTGTCGTTACAGGTAGCACCTCAGTTAAAGCTGCTTGTGAACAGATAATTTTTTCCTTCTAGTTAATTTATAACATCAAATAAACATGAATGAAAATCAGAAGGAATGTTGTTTCAACCGTGGAAAGACGCCAGTACACGCCATTTCTCAAGTTCAAGTCCACCGACGTTAATCTACTTACTCTCCTGACTGCTTTGTCAAACAAAATGGCGGATTCGGCGGATTATAATTGGTCAGATCGCCTGTCAATCAAACTCCAGGCGAAGGGTGAATTGCACCACGGGAATGAGGAGTGAGGAAACACAGGTGTATCTTTCCCTCGTGTCCTATGGGGCTGGAGCTAAGATGCGAGGAAAGGAAACGAGGATGCACAAATAAGAAATGAGAAGCACCCAAGAAATGGGAAGCACCCTTCAACTGGTGAGCATAGCAGACTAGTGGGAGTTGCCTTGAACGGCAACATGCCCAGTGCATTATGGGCATTGAAGTTTTCCTACCTATTTGACAAAAGGGAAGAGATATAGGCTAGTTATTTTCATCTTTCTAATGTATAGGCTGCCAAGTCTTTTTGAACACCCATGCTGTCAGCAGTGACGGACCCCTTTAATGTGATTCTCTACTCCTGTGTGAACTTGAGGGGAACTGACATATATCCAAACATACAAATCACCAAAACACCAGATTTCTCTGTTTTCTTGGTTTGATGTTTTACAGTGTCCAAATAATTTTTGGGGCCACTATATTTATGTAACAGATTTATAAAAGCATCATTAAAACTCTATACATCTTACTGCATGCTATTTAGCCGATTCACTTGTTTCATAAATTTCACAGTCAAACGCAAACGTTGTAAATCCCAGTCAGTGGGGTCACAGATGATGTGGGTCAGGGTTTGAGTGAATGTGTGTTTCGGGGCGTCCGGTCTCAGCCCTCACATCCTGAAGCGCTGAAGATCATTTCTCAACCCTGCAGTGCTAATAGAAAGATTCAGCACTTTCTTCATCCCACTCCACTCTTTCTCTCTGAATAAATGATGCCTGAAATTTTTATTCTTTTTATAATGGAATTTCAATGGCCTTCACTGCAAATCTAGTGGAAATTTTTGCATATGAAGAGAGAAAAATTAAATGTTAACCACGTTTTAATGTGATTAAGGCTGACAGAGACATTATTTCAGCTAATCACTCAGTGCTGACGAGCTCTAGCGGTTCACTGGTGAAGGTTTTCATCACACGCCGGTTAGTGTTCAGCTGCACTGCTTACATGTGCTTTTAGTAAAATTGTTTGACATTAACAGAAACCAAAACATGACGATGCAATAAATCAATTAACCATGACCTACATCTGATGTACGTTTTATTTTTCATTTCATAGGGATGTTGATGAGTGTAGGGTTGTCACGGTACCACAATTTCAGTAGTCCGCACCAATATCAGTAAAATTGACCAATCTACCAATTTTGTTACCAGAGCAGAAACTGTGATTGAATGTGTTCAAACAGCCACAAAACACCGTCTTCTCTCCGTCTACTGATCTAATGATGAACTAATGAGTAACATTATGGGAAGAGCTCTAGCCAGACGGGATTTAAACTTCGTCGGCTGGAGACCCAAGTTTGGTTTGAAGATGAAAAACGTACCAAACACAATGTTCTCTCACCATTCCTGATTTCTAACACACACTCACAGTGTACGGCTGGTCTTGCAGCTTCAGAGCATAAACTAAAACTGATGCTCTCCGTGTGTTTTTCTGTCGTCTCCGGTCGTGTTCATGTATAAATTACGGGAGCTTATTTCATCCATTAGATCGAAAGATCTGGAAAAATCCATACATTCACCCGCCCATAGACCCTCCCCTCGAATAAATCAGGATGAAAGTGGAGAAAAGAGACGGAATAAAACATGTAAATGGAAATTTCCCTCGTCCACTTGTGATCCGATCAATCAAAACGCATCTTAATTCCAGGTGTAATGGCGAGTGTAGAACGCAAAAGCCGAATCCCGGACATTTTGGGCGATCTCGAAATCCCAGGCAAACTCGTCACGGAGACTCACTAGTAGCCTAGCCTTGTTGTTTTCAACTGCGCTCTCTTACCGGTAGGCGTGGCTTGGGAGTGGCCTCCTAGGGCAGCGAAGCAAGTGCATTCTGGGAGATGTTGTCTTTCATCCACATAAGCCAAAAATACATTTTCTGGCTTTTCTCAGTCTAGAAAGCTCCAAATTCGAAAATAATTTCACATTTCTTCTACATAAATGACCTATTTTAAATACACATTCATCTTTCCAGAGGTGAAGTATCCCTTTAATACCTTGTGTAAACAGAGCATAAGATGGTCAATAACTAAAGCACAAGTTCACTGAATTCTGCACTCTCGCAAAAACTCCCGTTATAATAATTAAAAGCTGTCTTGTTTGCACAATGAATCTCTTATTTACATTGTGTTTTACTTTGTTGGTTGTAATGAAAGGATTTGAGAGCGTGCGGCAGGTGTTGAACAAAACCTCATGCATTTTCATTGGATTCTGACTGACTTGCTGACTAACATCTCTAGCCATTGCGTTCACACACTCAACAGATTGTGATTGGCTACAACGCTTTTAAAAACACAGTAAATATAAACCTTTGAAGCTCACAGAGCGCTCAGTTAAACGAATGAGAGCGTTTGAAAGCAGCTTCTATCAGCTGGTACAGAATATATCCAGTGCTCTGCAGATCGGTACTGCAGAAATGCTGGTACCATCTACTTTTTTTTTTAGCTCTGACTGGTCACAGTCTAGCCTTGAGTGTTTCCACTGGTATGAAATCAGATGAGCTCACCAGATTACCAAATGAAAGTCACCGAACAGAGGGAAACATTAATGGAGAAATACAGGATGAAAGTTCCACATTTACGATCTAAAGAGGTGTATGTTAATTGTGTGTGTGTGTGTGTGTGTATTTATGTGTGTGTGTGTGTAGTGTTTTCATATATGCCAGAGATGGCCTTGGGCTTAAGCTTTGATCTCTTTAAATGTCTCAAATAAAGAGACAAGGAAAGGATAGGAAAGGAAAGGAAAGGAAAGGATAGGAAAGGAAAGGAAAGGAAAGGAAAGGAAAGGATAGGAAAGGAAAGGAAAGGAAAGGAAAGGAAAGGAAAGGAAAGGAAAGGAAAGGAAAGGATAGGATAGAATAGGAAAGGAAAGGAAAGGAAAGGAAAGGAAAGGATATGATAGGAAAGGATAGGATGGGATGGGATGGGATGGGATGGGATGGGATGGAATAGGATAGGATAGGATAGGATAGGATATGATGGGATGGGATAGGAAAGGATAGGAAAGTGTCTGTATTTAGAGAGGTGGTTTAAGCTGTAGTATCAGGCTTTCAGCGCTGGAGAAGAGAGGGATTGTCATTAAGGCGGACAGATAAAGAGGTTTAGCACTTCGGCTGTACTGACAGAGCAAGTCTCTCTCATGAGTTTGGTGGAATATATATTTTCTTTATACAATTAATGTCTGAAGGTGTGTATATGTGACAGTGTTTTGCTCATCTCGCAGTGTAATGCACTCACAGTCATTCACTGAGAACTATAGCTCAAATATAGTATATTAAGGCTAACTATCTTTTAGAATGTGTTGTGACATTGTGTGATTTATGTTGCCGATCCTTGTTTTCCCATTAAGTTCATTAAGTATTCAGAACTCACTTTATGTGCTGATTTCCGACAACAATTCACGTAATTCTAATTAAATTTCTATGCTAAATAGAAGTTAAACTATGCAGGCATGTTGGAGTTGTGGCCTATTTGTTAGTGCCGAGATGAAATGGCAACAACATTTCCCCTTTAATTCTCCTATCATTTCTTGTCATAGTATCACTTTTAATAAATATGAAAGACCAAAAAGATAAATTCAGGACACATTTACTCATTCCAGCTGCTTTTTTCTCTGTCCACTTCAAGCATTTAGATAAAAAAGTTTTAAGATAATGCAAAACATAAAATTCAAGTTCATCAAGTGTACCTAAGCTTGTAGACTGGTATTATTAAATAATATGCTGTATATGTATAATTTTATTTGAAATATCTAAATAAATAAATTATTCAAAGCTATACATTGCTACTATTATAATTATTTTGTTAACTTTGTATAAGTATTTATTTTTCCCTGCTAAACATATTTGAAGAATGATTGTCATGCACTAAATGATCAACAAAACTTCAGTACCAGCGTTCCCTGTAACTACTGTTCTTCACTGTGTGAGATCTGCGTGTGCGAGTGTGATGGAGAGATGAAGGAAAGAGGGGTGAGCTGATGGAGGAGTGCGAGTGGGATGGAGATCACAGTGGGATGTTTTTCATCCTCACAGCAGTGATCAACTGGAAGGACACAAGCGCAGACGCTGACTGCACCCCCCACACACACACACATACAGACACACACTCTCACACACACACACACACACACACACACACACACACACACACACACACAAACACTTAATGAACAATCCACAGTGTCTAGTCAAGTCACCTTTATTTATACAGCGCTTTTTACAATGCAAATTGTTTCAAAGCAGCTTTACAGTGATAACAGGAAAATAATGCAACAATGTGTTTTGGACCAGCTGAAGTTTGTTTATTAAGCGTGCAGGGCAACCACCCAGTAGACCATTACAATAATCTAGCCTTGAGGTCATGAACGCATGAACTACCTGTTCCGCATTTGTCAATGAGAGCATGTGACGTAATTTAGATATATTTTTAAGATGGAAAAATGTGGTTTTACAGAAACTAGACACGTGACTTTCAAATGAAAGATTGGTATCAAAGAGCACACCCAGGTTCCTAACCGACGACGAAGGCTTGACAGAGCAGCCATCAAGTGTTAGACAGTATTCTAGGTTACTATGTGCAGAGTTTTTTTGTCCAATAATTAGAATCAGTTTTTTTCAGAATCAAGTAGTATGAAATTGCCAGTCGTCAATTTTTTTTTTTTATCAGCTATGCATTCCGTTAATTTTGTGAATTTGGAAGTTTTGTCGGGACGCGAAGAAATATAGAGCCGAGTATCATCATCAGGTGCTACCGGCATGTAGCGTGTACAGGGTGAAAACTAATGATCCTAGTATTGAGCCTTGTGGTACACCATACTGAACTTGTGATCGATATGACATCTCTTCATTTACAAACTGATAACAGTCAGATAAGTATGATTCAAACCATGCTAATGCAATTCCACTAATGCCAACATCATTTTCGAGTCTATTCAAAAGAATGTTGTGGTTGATGTTATCAAATGCAGCACTGAAGCCCCGTTCACACCGGCAGTGACCTTTTTTCGACAGAAAGTTCAGAAATTTCTAATTTATGCAAATGAGAAGCGATTTTCGCAAGCGACAACCAATAGGAAAGAAGACTTTCAGTGGAGCTCACGTCATCGTCTCGAGTGCAGGCAAGACAGAAGAGTTCGAGGGCGATTTCACTGTTTTATATGATTTGACTGTAACCACATACATGGATATACAAAGCGGAAATTACTACATGGATATAATAAAATTATGCATGGAAAAGAAACTGTCGACAGTCTCAGTGAGTTTAATTCATACATTTATAGTTTGAGCGTTGTAATTTTATGATGCAAGTTTAGCACTGCTGCAGTTCATTTTACAGTTTCCCCTGCATTATGTTGACTATTAGGGACAAGAATATTGATTATGTCAACCCTGCTGTGGTAATATAAAAACACTCTCCCAACAGCATACTGTTACTTTTAATTCTTTTGAGCCTAATTCCTTGTCAAATTAAAATGTATAGTTGTATATATCACTTGTGATGGTATTTTGTATAGGTATGGCCAGACATGCAGTCTACCAATAATATTAGAGCGACAGCAATACGAACGCCCACAAGCGACTCACAGTACAGAGACTACCGACATACAGCAACAAAGTCGCTGGCGATGTGAACGAGGTTTTAGATCCAGTAACACTAATAGAGAGATACAACCACGATTGGATGATATGAGCAAATCATTTGTAACTCTAATCAGAGCTGTCTCAGTAATATGGTACGGTCTAAATCCTGACTGGAAACCCTCGTAGATATAATTTATTTTTAAAAAGGAACATAGGTGTGAGGATACTGTCTTTTCTTGTCTTTGACAGAAAGGCTAGATTTGAGATATGCCTTTAATTGACTAATTCTCTGGGATCAAGATGCGTTTTTTTATTATAAGTGGATTAATAATAGCAAGCTTAAAAGTTTTCGGTACATAGCCAAATGACAAAGATTAATTAATGATATTAAGAAGAGGATCTATGACCTCCTGAAGCATCTCTTTCAGTAGCTTAGTTTTTCCTAATTAAAAAAAAATCTTTTTATTTCTTAAAACATGATATATTGTGAGTTATTACTGATAATATATCGATTATCGCAGTATCGCCATATCGTGATATTATCGGTATCGTGAACAATGTATCGCGTATCGTATCGTATCGTATCGTATCGTAAAGCAATCTTTAGTGGCAGAAGAGATAGTTCTACCATGTTTGTAACAGGGAGTTGGCTTTGCAGCCTTGTCTAAATGAAGTATACACAAGATTAGATAATGATCTGAGATGTCATTGTTCTGCTGCAGAATTTCAACGGCATCAACATTGAATGAGTGGGTCCTGACACGTGTTGTCTAATGGAGTTTAGAATGTTTCTAAATGCCAATCCCAATGCGTTTTATTTTATTTTATTATCTACATGGATATTAAAATCACCAACAATTAGGACTTTATCTGCAGCCAGTACTTACTCTGATAGAAAATCTGCAATTTTTAAAATAAAGTCTGTATGGTGCCCTGGTGGCCTGTCTACAGTAGCCAGCACAAATGTCAAACGGGATTTATCATTTACACGATATAGTGTTACATTAAGCACCAACCCTTCAAAATAATTATATTTGAAAGTAGACTTATCAGTTATACTGAATATATTATTATAAATTACAGCAACACCTCTTTCAGATGTAGCTCATGTTTATAATAATCTTGGGGGGTGGATTCATTTTAAGTAATTTAATTGTCTGGTTTTGTGCTTGGCAACATCCTAAAAAATACCTTAGCAAACACCCAAAACCCACTGGCAACTGCATTCTTCTAATGTGCTAACAAGCACTAGCAACTGCATAGCAAAACTCTAGCAACAACTACAAACACCCTAGAAACCACATACTAACACTAAATGAGCACTCAGTGCACATTATCAACTGCTTAGCAACACCATAGAAACACCTTAACCACCCAGGAGACCCTAAAAACCAAATTTTAATGCATTAACAAGCAATCAGTACACACTAGCAACTGGACAGCAACACCTTAGCGACCACTTAGAACACACTAGCAAACATACAGTAATGCACTACAAGCACTCAGCACTGACTAGCAACTGCATACCAACACCTTAGCAACCATCCAGAACACCCTTGCAACTGCATACCAACACCTTAGCAATGCCCTAGCAAGCAACAACAGCTGGCAAATTTAATAAAAAAAAATTCAGAGAAAAAAAAACTTGTTAGGGTCAACGGGGCTAAAGGCACAGCAGGGTAAAAGGCGTCTTTGATTTTATTTTCCTGTAAACCACTAGATAGCACTTTCCAAAACATCCGCTTTTCAAGATGCACTTAGAAATTTGTCTGATCTTTGACGCGCAAAGTTGCTAATTTGATCTAATATTTCATGTTTTTTAAAATGTAGATTTATGTAGCAAATGAGAATAGTTACAATTATTGAATATATTTTGAGACAAAGGTCTTTATGATTTTCAGTTTTGTTCAAGCTAATTAAAGCAAGAGTTTTTCAATAATGGAAGAAGATATGGAAAAATATGCTCTTTGGGGTAATAGGTGCCCCCTGCTGTTGGGGTCAAAGACACAATAATTATCATGATGATAAACAGCCGGCTGATGTTTCCATTTGTTGACATGACATGGTTAGATTCAGATGGTAAATATCATATATTAAGTAGGTGTCCACCTTGAGATAAAACCCATATTTAATGAAACTATCATATTCCAAAAAAATATTATATTAATTATATCATAATAAAATATCATATTTATTTGTTTCTACTGTAAAGCTATATTAAACTATTATGGGATCACATTCATTGCTTTCAGAATCTTTACTTTTTAAAATAATGTTGTTTCTGTATTTTTAAAAGGAACATATTTTAAGGACAGTAGCCTATATTTATTGAATAAACTTTTATTTATCAAAATAAACCGAAAATAGTTCAAACTTTGCTAAAGTGATCCAGATCCCCAGACACTAAGAAATCATAAGAAAGCTCAGATTTCCACTGCATGCGTTTGGAAATCAGTGACATGAGTAACATTCGTCTTCAAGCATGTGATGCATCATCATCGTCATCTTCATCATCTGAGAGCAACTCACTTACAGTTTGTGACAAAAACGATCTGTAAATAGGAATAAAATCAAACACACCCTTCAAAAGCCTGCACACCCAAATGTTACAGTACTCAGAGAAGCCATGATGTCACTGGCTGAGTGTCAGAGCGAGACGGAGACTGAAGGAGAGGATGGGGGTGGGGGTGAAGAAGAGAGAGAGAGAGAGAGAGAGAGAGAGAGAGAGATGGGGGGATACGGAGGGGAGAGTCATCAAGATGTGACAATTGTGACAAGAGCCGAGAAAGTGTAGCTGCTCCGAACGTCACGTGAATTTCTCCGTCTCTCTCTTGGCCCGCAGCTGACAGCTTAATGTGAGCCACATGCAATATTTATTCCCATCCACTGTCAGACTGTCTAGCTGTCCACAGGAGTACAAAGAATGTCACTTATTAGAATAAAAGCAGGGGAACCGGCGGTAATCAAGGACATATGTACATCAGCCGTTGCCTCACCTCGTCTCTCTCTCCTCTCCGTCTCTGGTAACTAGCTCTCAGGAGCCATTTGTGGCTGTACTAAATTCATTTATTTATCTCATTAGTGCCGGCAGGCCGTGAGATGCTCGCTGTGACATGTGTGTTTTGTTATAATGCTTATCACAGAAGTAATAAACAACAGCGATCACCACGGCGCTGGGCGTCGCATGCTACCATTAGCCCTAAGGAAAACACCTGTAGTTTGGGGAAAAATCGGAGCCATCCGGAGCTAAAACACCAGAGATGAGACAGAGCTTGGAAACAAAGCGAGGGGAGTTATAGGGAGCGGGAAAAGACATAACTTTGTCTGAATCACATACTCTCTTGAGTAGGTACTTATTTTGAATAAGTAATTACGACCACCAAAAAGTATGTTCTACTGTATAGTAATGAGTGTGTGTAGTATGAATTTAATCTGGACGTACTACATCCTCCATGTTGTCATTATCATGTGACCAGTGTCAGTTGTGTCGCTTCACTGTCATTCATAAATCCTCTCCTGTGGCCTCATGGGAAAGTAAAGTGAACATTGTATCGTATGCACACTTCAAAATCTCACCGGAGGTCATAGGTCATCCGGGGACTTTTGGTCTACTCTTTAATGAGTACTGTGAATTTGGATATACTTCTTTTGTTACATGCTGTTTTCCATCTACTATATAGTAGGCAAGTGTGCGATTTCGGATGCAGCCATAGGCTAAGGAGAGAGAAAGTCAGGATGAAGAGCTGATGAAGGGCGCCTAAATGTTAAAGCTCATGATTTTTCTTCTTTTTTTTCTTCTTTTTTTTACATTTTTACATATTTCTTTTTACATCAAGCAGCGACTCAAGTACCCCGCTTTCGTACAAAAAAAAAAAATGCAAAAAAGACCTTAAAAACCAAACATTGGAATGTATTAAACTGCATGAAATTTCCAATAATATGCAGAATTATCATTGACATATAGGGCCCTATCTTGCACCCAGCGCAATTGACTTTGTACACCGACGCATGTATCA
>FLSR01004877.1:17079636-17090487 GCA_900092035.1 Leuciscus waleckii
CTGATTTCACTACTTCCTTCTCTGCAGGGTACATGCTACTGTTTTCTCAGACAAACCTGAGTCTCTCTCTGTGATGTGACGATACAAACACTCCTGAAACTCCTCTCATCAAACCTCACACTCTCAGCTGCTCTGGGACTGAAGCCGGCTATGCTGCCGGATCACATTCATTATTGATTTATGATGATCAGACCAGCCCAATCTCACAGGAAAACAACTATTTTACAAGACGGTGATGTCATGTTAAAACGTACAATGTTGACGCAAGAAAGTCCTTCCCCCTTAACATAACCGTCACTGGGGTGTGAGCAGATCAGAAATAAAAGGGAACATACAAATTAGCCACCAAATCGGCAAAATGTGAAATAGTTATGAATTAGCATGAAATTGTGTTGAGAAAAAAACTATTCCCACATCAGAAAGTATAGGTTATGACTGGAATGAAAATACTAGTATGCATACTGAAGAGTGTTTATGCTGCCTACTGTGTTTATTATGTGAAACCGTATTAACATGGTTGAGACTGAAGTGTGCAACAGGTTGGGTTATACTTTATTTTAGGGTGTCTTTGTTACAGTGTAATTACACATTAACTACATGTACTTAAGTTAGGGTTTGGTTTAGGATTAGGATTAAGTTGAATGTAATTATGCATACTATAGTAAGTAACTACATGTAACATGTGTAACAAGGACACTGTAAAATAAAGTGTTACCCAATCCTGCCAATTCATTCGTTATTTTGGATTTTATTCCAAAAATCAGTTTCAGGAAAAAAGATTCAGGAAGAAGATTTTTCACACTGAACAAGGCGCTCTTCTGCATACTGCACATTTTGACCAAATGGTGACTTGGATATTACTCTATGCCTATACGGCAAATTCACACACTGTGCAAAGTATCATATTTTCCAGAATGTAATGTCACTTTTTTTTAACCATTTTAAATATGCTGTGACTTATATAATGCTATTGACGTCAAGCACTTTTTATTTGTATAGTGTATTTCACTTTAAATAATTTAATTTAGGTTTGGTGTTTATAATAAATAGCACAATAATTTATTTTTATTTTATTCTTACATTTTTCATTTCTGTTCTGAATACCGTTAAACTGAAAGTCCCCCTTTGTCAATAATTTTATCCCTTAAAACTCATCTTTGATCATCAAAGTGACATTTAAAAAAAAATTTTTTTTTTAATTCTTCATGCCTTAAAATAGCTTGAATGTAACTGTACACCCTTACCTCATTTAGTATGCGTGGTTCTATGAATATGCAAATGAGCCCCGCCTCCACTCACTCACTCACAGCAGCTCAGAGATCCACTCGTTGACAAGGTTACAAGGTAGTTCAATTCAATGCAATTCTGACCCCTTTTTGCACTGTAAAACATTATTTGTTGTTTCAACTTAAAAAAGTAAGTGTTCATGCTCCCTTTTAAATATCCAAGTTGTTGCAACTTCACATCAGCACGAACACTTCCTTTTTTTAAGTAAAAAAAATAAAAATAATTATTCAGTGTAGTCAGGTGTGACTTTTTCCCCAGAAAATACGATATGCAACTATGAAAATAAAACAAGTAATACAATACTTTTCCATTCTAAACACATCCTTAAACCAGAGCGAAGGCCTAACAGAAAGAGCGTCGGTGTACACTTAAAAACATGTGGAAAAAACAACAACATTACAGCTGAATGGCCATTAACAAACTGACTGGACGGCTTTAGAGCTCATTCAAGATATAGGAACAGAGCTAAACATCAGGGACACACAAAAGAGAGAAGAAAATAAATAATGAATGATCAGGACTTTACAACAGCTCTCTTTCTCTCCAGCTTGTCTTAAAGGCTGAGATTGCGAGTTATCTCGGGGACTTGTGGCGTCTGAGAGGCAGACGCTGCCATTAGCAGCCGGAGAGTGGTGTTTATTGTCCAATTAGAGGCAGGCACATCTACCTGTAATCTCCTCTACAGGTGTGAGCCTCCTCTGGGGCCCCGGCCATGGGAAGCCAGTCATCAGCTGTCACAGACCAACTCTTTGATCTGCTCATGCCTGGAGCTTCTCCGGCTCTGAGACTTTACCTTTCCGCCACGAGCGCTCAAGGAGATTTATGACGCTGTGAGACACACGCATACAGAGACACAGGCATGAGATGCCTTCCTGTCGATGACGGATGCTCCTGAAGTCGTGAGTCATGCGATTTATTCGTTTCGTCTGACAGAGACAGAGCTGCGTTCTCCTGCGAGGAGCGTTTGATCAGTCATAAGTAAATCATTTCCTTTAGCTCTCAACACTGCTGCCAGACTGAAAAACAAATATGACAATATAATTTACTAGAGACAGGGTAGTGCTGCTGACATACCAGAGGAGAAAACAAGCATTCCTTGGTCGACTTATGCACCGTGTCTCATTCTGGGTGTAGTTTCGCTACGTCATGAAACAGTAGGACAGTGCAATGATGACGTAGGTTGGCATCAAAAAACCCGAAAGGATTTTTCCATTGGCTGAAAATAAGCTCTGCGACCAACAAACGTTTACCAATTTTGTTCATCATGATAATCTTCACAAATCAACTTTTATGAGACTATTAAAATCGGCGGAAACATAAAGCTAAACGGATGCTACAAACGAACTACCCCGCGGTCACATGACTTCAACATCATCATCAGCATCTGGCAACTCTTTCAGTCTTTATTAAAAAAAAACATTTTACCTTAAAGTTTGAGTTTGAATAGTTTGCAAGAGCGTGATAAACACGACGAGGCTGTGAAAGTGGATTAGATGAGTGTTTGTTCAGCTCCCATTTAGTCATTTGTTATAGCAACCGCCTTTTCAAGTCAAGTAAAAGCTTTACTAAGGCGAATTACTGATGTATGTACTGATGTTTGGGGGTTTAAATACTCAGGCAGAGTAAACAAGTAAAACAGAACAGGTGTATTAACAACCAAGGTGACTAACTATAACTGTTACACTATCCCTGTCTTTTGGGCTTTTAGTATGAATATGTTAGCCTTACTTGTTATCTATAAGCTAGTCTGCTACAAAACAATATGATTCCCATTTAGAAGATATAAGTGTTCAAAACTTACAGACTTACTTCAACCAATATGGATCAAAGATTTTGAGGGCATCACTCTGCACTTCAGCTTCTCATCAGATTTTCTGTCCAATCAATGCTCTCTAGAATCTGAAGCTCCGCCCCCTACATTATAAATACACACTGTTCACACATTTACTATTTTCTACATGGTGAATGGCACATAGTCTATTATATAGGGGCTATTGGCTATTTAAAAAAGGGGAGGAGCTGTTCGATATGTCCCGCCCTTCTTCGTGTTACAGTGGAAATGACGTCACCACATTGAATAATGCACTTCAGTGGACCTTTAAATTAAAAAAAGCAACCAACATTTCAGTTTATGGTAATGGTGCTGTTGTAATTTGGGATTTGAGATTTGAAGTGAATACAAAATATGACAGAAAATTATTTTAGAATAAGTTTAGAATTATTGCATTATTATTCCAATCCGCTTCGTCTATTTGACGCGAATGCCCTCTCCAGCACTCGTTCATTGAAGTCTGCCAAGTTAAACATAGACTCGCTGCTGTCAGGATTATCCTTTATGCAAAATGGAAATACTTTCTTGAATTTGTAACATTTAAATCGTTACAAATTCAAATGTCGTTATCTGTTTAGCTCGACTCTGGCCCGCCTATATCAGATAACGCGATGTGATTGGTGCAGCTCGGATACAGGGGCATATTTAATGAGCATCATTACTCGACGCCAGAGTAACTTGCTGAGCAAATTCAACTTGTGCTCTCGCGAGAATTTGCAAGGTATGAAAACTGAGGTGTCACAATATAGTTCGTGCTTATCTTCTCTGAACAGTGATATCCGCTTTGTTTGATTTGATTGGCCATCTGTTCGACCACTGAAAAATGCTAGTATGAAGGTAACGATCCACACAGTCCACACTCTGGAGCTCTTTCACAAGGCCCTGTGGATATATGCTGTGTGTAAACAGGTTCATTTACAGTGAAAAGAAGGAATGTCATTCTGCATTAGGTCATCTTTAAGGGAAGTGAGGTTCACTGCCACGGTTTGGACACAAATGAGCCAATCAGAGGAAGATTTGCCTTCCCATTCTTTTTGGAATGATGCATTATGGGTAACTTTGGCTGTGTCAACTAATGGCTTTGTTTAGAAAGGAATACCATTGTACTGTTTACCACACACTGCCCTTTTTTTTTTTTTTTTTAGTTGTGTGCTACATTGTTGTTGCAATGCAAAGGGCTTAATTTGTACATATTTAATTCAGCGAGTGAAATATTCTGAATTTGCATACTAGTATACTTAGTATACTACTTTTACTTTTTCTAAAGCAGATAAAGAAAGAGCGGTATGCTAGAAGTCAGCAATAGAGATATTATGTGCTAACTTTTGGCAGTGTGATTACTTCTGGTTCAAGCTCTTTTACTGCATATTTTGGCAAATGTTGATTTATCTGGTGTTTCTACGCACAGAAATTAGCATATTGTACATATTGCAGAAATTCTAATAATAGTATGGTAGTGCCATTCCAAACATGATCCAACATGTGCACCATCTACAATCTGCCCGCTGTTTTCAATAATGCATTATGGGTAATGTAGGTTATGAATGAGTTTTCTTAAATATCCTGACATGATTTTCTTGGAAGGTTTCTCTCACATGGTTCTGCTTAAGGCATGTTGTTTCACCAAACAAATAACAGTAACTGTATCTGTGCAACCACACAGTAAATTATGTGGCTCTCCATTTAAATACTGTGACACTTACATATTACCTTTCAAATTTTGCAAGTTGTGTTTTATGGGGTCAGAAACCTCTGGTATTAAAAAGTGTTTAATACAAAATAATTGTGTTACTGAGCTTTCCCAATGTACTCAACACTTGGCAATACAATCACTCAAAGACCCACAAAAATCTGAGTTTTAAAAAACAAAATGCTTAACTAATATATTTTGTCAGTCATAAATTCAAATACTGGGATGAAATCAAGCAAATGAAATTAACACAGCATGTTCAAAATATTTTCCCAACACTTTAAACATCTCCGCAGAAAGTCATCAGAATCCAGACAAAACCAAAAGACTGGAGAAAAACATTTTCATGCTCAAGCAAGATCATTTGCAATGATTCATTGGTGTTTCCCATATGATGTGAATTACGTGCTGGCTTCCAGTCCTTCAGTCTTTTTTGAGTCTTTTCAAGTTTTTCAGTCTCTTTTGCTCTTTGATATTGTATGGAAATGAGACATTTTAATGGGAAATGAAAACCACATGAGCACACAGCTGTGATGAGATGAGTTTGGAGGCGGGGTTTAGTCTGGTGGGGGCGGGGCTTGTCTGGTGCCTCTCTTGACATCATCAGTTTGACCTGCAGTAAAGCACTGAGTGAACTACAGCCACTGATGTTGGAGGTCACCAGTCTGTTCTGGGAACAGTGTTGCTTTCAGTCATATTAGGTGAGCATCCAGCAATGGTGCAGTTCAGCCACAGGGTGAGACATTGTTGAAGAGGTTATAATGTCAGTAGACTGTTCAGAACGACTTCATGGCGTACCTCTAAGTTATTTAAAAGCACCAAACATTAAATATAATGCATAAACGAAAAACTTAATTTACAGTGTCCTTAATTGTTACACGTTTTACATGTGGTTCAAATAAACTATGCATAATTACATGCAACTAACCCTAAACCAAACCTTAGTCCTAATCCTATAGGAAGTACATTATTTTTACTCAGTTTACACTGTAACAAGGACACCTGAAAATAAAGTGTAACCAAAACTTATTTCTACTTGTATAATACGTTTAAGGGAATCTTCATTGTTTTGTATGCTGTTATAATTTTTTTCTCCCTGTGAAACACAAAAGTGCACGTTTACCAGAATGTCCTGGCTGCTCTTTAGCATTACAGTGATAGTGATAATATTATTGATAGTGATCAGTGTCTGTCAAGCTTCAAATGACCAAAAAAAAAGCTCAATTTGACAAATGATATAATGTAGTCCAATCAAATTGGCCTCTTATTTCAAATTACCGCTGCAATTGTAGAAATGTGACATTACCAATATATACACAGATAGGATTAATTTATTCAATATTAGTTTCTTTGAGTGGAATTATCTGGAAACGGGGGGTTAGCGATAAGGTTTGCCTGGTGTGCTGCAAACAGGCTTCTTCATTTCAATAAATTAGCATTTTGTTAAGCTACCGATATGACTGGAGTCTTTGTCTCATGTGAGTGCTCTTGTGAAAAAGAAGTGTGCTTAATTGTATTAAACGTGCATTTGTAGTGTGCTTCAAATCTTAAAAGTATAATAAAAACTGTACTTGCAGATAATAAAAGGTCACCTAAGTGCACATAAAGAGAGAACACTTTTAAAAAGGGCACTTTGTAATGATGTCAAATTAAAAGGTTTAATTTAAAATACACTTTAAATCATTTTGTTTTAATTATCTTTTGACATGGTTTAAAGAAGTACTTGTTTTTTTTGTCGACTATACTAAAGCACATATAAAGCACTAATACATGACATACAAGTGTCAATAGAAATGTTATTGAAGTATATTTTAGTTTATCATAAATGCTTAAGTCAATTAAGCTGTAACCATATTCAAAGGCAATAGAAATAATTAAGATATTACACATAAGAGTCCTCTTAAGAGTGCGCTTAAGTTCAACAAGTCTTGAGATCAATCACAATGCAACACATTATGTTTTGAATTTAGTGGAAGAGCAATGAGATTTGAGATCTTCAAAAGGAAAAATTGTCAATGAATAATGACTTAAAGTTTATTTTGATAGTCCCCTTCAGACAATTTGTTGACTAAGTAACTTTCCAACTACATGTACGTAAACTAACTCTCATTAGAGTATTAGTAGACTCTCTGCTTAATATATGTTAACTCTTTATTGTGATGCTCCTCAACAGATATTCTACTGACTATAAGTAACTCTGCAACTACATGTCAACTTATTCTGCTAACCCGAACCTAACAGTCTACTAATACTCTAATGAGAGTTAGATGACATGTAGGTGCAATGTTACCTATAGTCAACAAAATGTCTAAAGGGGACCATCAGAATAAAGTGTAACTGAAAAGAGCAGCTTTTGCTAAACCTTTCATTTTGTGTTCCACGTAAGAAATCAGTCATGCAGGGTTTTGAACACCATGAGGGAGTAAATGTTGAACGAATAGCCGTTGAATATCCCTTTATTTATAAAGTTTTAGTAGATCTTCCTTTCCAGATCAAATATTTCGAGACATCTAGTTTTTGAGTCATGTGCTCAAACGTTTGTCCTAGTGATTTGAAGGCCACACTAAGACATGAATCTCATCTGACGCGCAGCAGGGAGCATTTATCTAGATTTTAGATCAATATCAACTGACGCAGATGTCATTAATTTTTTCAAAAAAATTATACATTAAACAACCCCAGCAAACCCAGCATGCACATTAGCTGCTGATTTGCATAACAGAAGCTTTGCTCAAACTGGAGATTTGGACTTTAAATGTAGATGAAACACGCAACCTGGTGAGGGAAATTAATAATTTTGAGTGTAACATCAAAGGCTGGCGTCTTCTCTGCTCCAGTGGGGACAGCAGCGGCCGCGTCTTCCTTCTGCATGTTACTCCTGTTTGGGATTAGAGACCAATGAAGAAGAAGCCATTAGAGAAGATGAAAAAGAGTTTAAAAACAGCAGGATGCTGGGTAATTATTTCCTAAATGCACGACATCCTGATGTTGCACTGAACAATGTGGCTCCCTTGCAGTGCGCACGGCACAGGTATGATAGAGATGGCATGCACACTCACTCTCTCTCTCTCTCTCTCTCTCTCTCTCTTTCTCACACACACACACACACTCAGCCAAACCAGAACATGCATACTCTGTCACACACACACACTTTTTTAAAATGAAAAGCAGATGCTTCACCGCAGAAACACAGTCCTGTGCAAACAACACAAATTCTTGTTATTCTTGTTACAACTTTACTTATCAGACTACAATATTGTGCTAAAGGATTAGTGTGACAAACTACATTAAGGTTTCAGTGGTTATGCAGTGGGGTAAAAGTAGTAAAAATGAGGTAAAACCTTAAAGGGATACTTCATCCAAAAATAAAAATTCTGTCATTAGTTATTCACATCAGTTATGATTAACAGAAGCTCCAGCATGTTCGCTTGACGTGCAAGACCCAATGAGGTTCATTCTCGTGTTACGCATACGTTTGAGCTTCAGCAAGAACCAATGAGGTTCATTCTCGTGTTACGCATCACGTTTGAGCTTCATCAAGAACCAATGAGGTTCATTCTCGTGTTACGCATAACGTTTGATTACTTTTGAGTATCGGCCATAAGTTCCGTATCGGTGCATCCCTAGCACTCATATTAGTTTATAGTTAATTAATAGTTTATAAACTATAGTTAATACATTAATAGACTATATACAAATGGTGAGTTCTTCAGTTATTGTCACTGTAATTAACAAAGTGTTACTGTTAAATTGGCTCATATGTAAACAATTATATAATGCTTTAACAACTTATTAACTATAAATAGTTCTCACTTTAGATTAGCACATGGAAAATGTAAAAATTTTGTTAATTACAGTTTTTCTGAATTGCTAAAACACTAAACCAATATTTCAAATAAATCACTCTTTCTGTAAAATATTAAACAAGTTCAGGTAGTTAAAACACTGTTTGCAAATCTCATGAACTCTTTTTGCAAAACTTTAAACACATTCTCACTCACTAAAACACACGTCGCACTGTGATGCACTTATGTTTCAAAACACTAAACACAGGCACGCAAAAGTTGAACACAACTACAAGTTGTCATCGTTTACACACAATGACTCAAAATTGTTCACTTATTTCTAATGTGCCCAAATCAACTGTACATAATACAAGTCAGTTCAGAGTCCCAAAATTGACTCAAAATGTTGCATTTTACAAATGTTACAATATAAGAGGGAGAAGAGGAAGTAAGAGGAGGTGAATAAGGAGGAAGAGGAAGAGCAGGTGTGGAGAATGATGTCAAGGCTGGATCTGCTTTAGGGTTTTTCCCTTCTCCTGCAGAGATTGTCTGTGATGTGGACAAACTCCTCAGACTGACTCGACATGAAGACGTGATGCTGAAGCAGAATCAATCTCTCACTGACCTTGATTCTGCAGTCGCACAACACTTCCGAGTGACTGTAACATGCTTTTCATTTAGAGTTTTTACTGTAACCTTTTTGTCTTTGCAGTTGGGTATTTTCACCATATGCAGACATTCGATCGGCCTACTATGCAATATCCAGTACAATACTCTACTTGCAGTGCATATAGTATACAATTTATTCACCTTCCTACTGTAAGTTGTTGTCAGTAATTGCCAAATTAGTTTACTGTGTTAAAACATACTTTTTTTCTGTAACTGCATGCTTTGGATTCTGTGTTCTCATGTAGCGTCTAACGAATGATCTGTAGTGTTTATAATATTGACTCGCTGTGTGTATGATCTGAAAGCTTTGTTTGATTTTGAGCACAGATAAAATGGTTTTGAGGCAATTGTTGGATTTTGCCAGAAGAGTCAGAGGTTCTCTGAATGTGGTTTGCAAAAATGTTTTGAGAAAGTGAGTGATGGTTTCAAGAAATGTGTTTTAGCAATTCAGAAAAACTGTAAGTGCTTTAATCAAGCCTCTACTGGACATTAATTACATAAGTATTAAGAGTCCCTTCAAATGTTTACAAATACATTAAACACACACACACACACACACACACGTTGTGTTTCCATGTTTTATATTCCATAGAAATTATGATTTTTTTTTACTGTACAAACTGTATTCTGTCTACAACAACATGAGTGTTTGTATGTATTTCATATTGACAGCATTATGTTATTTAATTAATTTATTAATTTATTTATTTTTGTATTTGTAAACGTTTTAAGGAACTCTTAATGCTAATGTAATTAATGTCCAATAAAGGCTGGATTAAAGCACTTAATTAATGACATTTTCCAATTTTCCATGACCTAATCTAAAGTGAGAAATATTTACGGTTAATAAATGGTTAACAATGTCTATAAATGTATTAACTACAGTTTATAAACTATAAATAATAGTTTGTAAATACTTTATTACTGTATACTTATTAATTAATTATTTAATTAATTAATTCTTTTTACCGTTTTTGCGGTACCGTTTTTGCATTTCATCATTTTATAAAAGCAATAATCTCAAGTGATTTCAAGTGGGTTGTCGGTATTGCGCCATTTTAATGCGGTAAAATCTCCTGTCCTCTCGTGCTCTATTCCTTCAATAAAGATGTAGAGGCTGTGATGACGCCGTGCTGCAGAAATAAAGCAGAACACATTCAGTCTGTTCTTGTCAACTTAACCTCCCCTTCATAAAAACATTCAAAAAAAAAAGACCCCTCCTCCAGGCACTCTTCCCCACACTTCACAATCCCTCGCTCCATTTGAAAGGAGGAGAGGATAGAGCGGCTGCCACTGCCTCAATTACACAAAGACTCAGTGACCCCCAACCGGTTACATTCACTCTGCCCGCGGCTTTCTCCGCAGGAATTCAAAAGACCTTTTAGCCATGCGGACCGAACACGGGCCACCCTTTCCTCCCCTCTCTCGCTCGCTCAGATTAATCATGTGTGAAATGGAGGCTGCTAACTGCCGATGTCACAGGTTGAGTTTGTGCCAGGTTGGGCCGACTCCGAACGGTAGCGCTCCGTTAGGCAGGTGTTAATAAAGACTAACGGGTCTGCCGGGGTCAAACATGCTTACATGCATGC
>FLSR01004877.1:17099542-17145233 GCA_900092035.1 Leuciscus waleckii
GGGAACGCTCCTGCGTGATTGCGTCTGAAGCACCTATGTCAACTAGTCCAATGGCGAGAGTGGGAGTCACGGGCGGGTGACGTGACGACCAGGAAAGGATAAAGGACATCCGGTTTAGGACCGCGCTAGCTTCGAAAAGGGCCGAAGCAAGTCGATCACAGGGATGTAGGAAGTATGGCAAAGTGATGCATCGTCTCGTTCCCTTCTCAGGGAACTAGGGTTACAGTCGTAACCTGAGACCAGTGGCGGATTTAGTAAATTGGGGGCCCAAGGCGAAAGTATGTATGGGGGCCCCCCATTCGATCTTTAAAAGAGAACGAAAAAAAAATGTACCGACTGAATGGTGGATAGGCAGGTAAAGCTAATCTATGGGGTAGTAAAGGTTGGAGAAAAAACAAACAAAACAAAAAACACGTACCCTTTAAACCCTGCATACATTTCTTTACTCCAAAATGAAGATGGAAAGCAGAGAACACACAAAGTGTAGCACTAGACAAACTAATAGTCACGATGGAACCCAACAGAGAATAAGGTTTCAGATAACACCTGTGTTACAACAAGTGTATTGTGATGTCAAAACATTTTAGTAACTAAACAGAAACATGTTACAATGTTTACATGGTACAATTTCTGGTAAGCTACGTTTTTTATTATTGCTTGACACAAATTTCAAGATTTCAATTCAATTCTTGTGATTTGATTGAATATTGACTCATTTGGATAAATATTAGTTAACGTTACACAAGATAGGTGTTAATTTTTCTCAAGAAAAAAAAAAAACCCTCACATGATGCTGTAAACATACATACAGCCCTATCAGCTGGTAGTATTATTTAAGGTTAAAAATAACTCAAATTAAACAATGTGTTTTTATTATAATAACAACTTTAATAATATAAGTAAAAAATATACTAGATATGTAATATATTACACATATTTAGCAAAATACTCTCTATAGCTCTTTTTTCTAGCCAACTAACATGCTATAACATATATTATGGTCATTTAACGGCTTTCCTGAGGTAACGTTAAATGTTATGTGACAATTGTTCTCCAGCTGTTTTATTGACGTCTTTCCACGGATGAAAAACACTGATTGATCGATATTATGTATGAGGAATATACATTTCGGTAAGTTGGGCTGTATCTTTCAACATTTTCATTCGTGTTTATTCACTATTAGCTAGTAGAGATGATCGGCCGCAAGGGATCTGTCACGTCACATTTACAAGCGCCAAAACGGTATTTATAGTAAGGGGGTAACTAAGAGGGGCGAACTGGTGAGAGGTGATGTTGCATTTGGCTCCAAGCAAATCCACGTAACTTATATCCATGTGAGTGTGTTAACGTTATCCTCACCTAGCGCCACTTCACAGCTAGCTGCTGCTGCTGCTGTTGAGCGGCATGTTCAACGCTTTGGACGTTGTTTTTCCTGTCTGTATCCCCAACAGTAGCTGTAAAAAAGTTTGTCATCTTTGGCAGCGTTGCCAAATACTTATCGGCATCTTTTCGCTTTTTTCTTTTATTTGAGCCGCTTGGGTAACTTTGTTTCATTTTCGTGTTTAGATTCATCTTGCTTCGTCTCTGTTTGTGTACTTCCCAGTACTCCTGTCACTGCGTGTTTATCTTTTGCGCTGCCGTTACGGACTAGTCCATTTCATTGTGAAAGTCGGGGGTGTATGTGTAGAGACGGATAACCATGAACTGGACATTTTAACTACTACTTCAACGTTTCAACGTATTTCTTAGGAATATTAATACAATTTACCATGCTTTTGAGGAGTTCATGATGATAAGGGGCTTTTTTTTCTTCTTTTTTTTTTGAGGTTGGTTGGGGGCCCCCCTACTACGACCGCTGGTAGGGGGGCCCAAGCAGCCGCCTACCTATGCCTCTATGTTAAGACCGCCACTGAATCCATGCATTTCTCCATATATGCGCATTCACTACGGAGATGGCGATCGTCAACTTCATCTTTGCTTCATCTCAACTTCCCTGGCGCCACCCCTGGTTATAACGGCCCACGTATTAAAAAATGGTCGGGTTTAAATCGGGCTTGGGCTCATAATTACAGTTAATGTGTCGGGCCGGGCCGACAAAGTCAATTCGCCTCATTCGGGCTTCGCGTCTACCGCACCGCGCGAAACGCCTTCGCGCCACAGGACCTCTAGACGCACGTAAAGCGTCTTTACATTGACTTCACATTGAAATCACTTGCGCCAGACACTCAAGAGTGAGCGAGTAATCAAAAAGCCTTTGCTTTAGCCTCAATTGAGTAAAACACCGTATGTGTAACTTCGGCCATTCTCAGTGGTGTGACTGGGACAATAACTCTGCTTGTCATCATAGAAACAGATAATCAGATTGTGATGATTATTCCCGCTTCAGTAATAGTCTGAATATGCGGCGTAAAAAAAGACCGCAACCGTCTCCCAAGTGTTGATAGGCTATTACTCGTGAGGTGTTACCAATCATATAGCGCCGTGGGCGGGACATTGAGCAAGTCTGCAGAGTGGTGATTACAGAGAGGCTGCGGAGCCAGTCAAATAAAAATAAAATGGACTTCAATCAAACCAGATCAGACTTGCTTAATTTAGTCCCAATTTGTAAGTCGCTTTGGAGAAAAGCGTCTGCTAAATGACTAAATGTAAATGTAAATGTAAACCACGGATCCGTGATAAGTTTTGTGATCCGTCTCGCCACTAGTGTAGTTGCACTGATCACTTTGAGGGGGGGATACATTTATCCCCACCGGGGATACAAATAATTAAGCAGAGGCAGGGATGCATTGACCAGAAAGGGGGAAATCCCACGCATCCCCCCCGGCAAATCGCATCCTGCATATACACCTATAAACACTCGCTGCACGCAGACACACCTATAAACACTCGCGCATACATATAAACTCCCATGCATATACACCTATAAACACTCGCACATACATATACACTCGCTGCAAGCAGACACACCTATAAACACTCGCACATACATATAAACTTCCATGCATATACACCTATAAACACTCGCACATACATATAAACTCGATGCGCGCATACACATCCATAAAACACACGCACATACATACAAAATAAAACGTGGATGCATGCTTTAGTTGTGTATATATGTATATGCGAGTGATTTCATATGTGGATGTGCATGAACTTTTCAGTGCAAACGGAAGGCATTTCAATGTAACCGGAAGGCTTTCAGTGTAAAAGGAAGTCATTTGTGCGTACACGGAAGTAACCTGCCTATTTACCGCATTTGGGTCCGTGTACGTTTTGATAGTTTGTTTTCCAATTTGAAATGAAATTAGCATAAATGAGAAAACGGCCCCTTTATTCGTTTTTTCAAAAAGTTTTAGTTCACAGGCAAAAAACGAATAAATGACTTCAAAATTAGTTTTGCACATGTGGGTGGCCTGACACGCCCCCCTTCCGCCATTGGTCAAGCAAGTCTGAGCATGTGACGTCATCAGTTGTCGCTCGGGTCTGTTCAACAAAATAATAGTCCTCTACTATGGCTACAGATTCTTAAACTGTACAGGGCAGGTCCTATTGGGCTTTCTTCTGTGCAACTTTACGCATTTCACAGAAATCTTTACATCAGAAATATTAATTATTAGTCTGCCACCAGCCTGTTTTATTTAGCTGTGCGGAGTTAAATATGTGTGGTAAAGCTGCGCTTGACAGCGCCGAGCGGGAGAGGCTCACTGACCAATGTTCAGTCAGCAGTCAGAACTTTTCTTTTAGACGCTTCGTTTTGACACGGGATGGTGATTGCAAATACTGTAATGCCAATCGGCTGAGGGTGGGTACCGATGATGGTGAAATACATTTTTACTGAAACTATTCTCCGCGACCCGCGAGAATTAGACAGATGATTGACAGGACGATAGCGAAGGCAAGTAAAGGCGCAAGATAACTTCTGTTAACAAAAAATAAAATAAAAAAGTGTTTAAAGGAACACTCACCGTTTTTTGAAATAGGGCTTATTCACCTTCTTTCCTACATTTAGATAGGTGGGCAAATGCATTTTTTTCTCAGTGCATGCATTGTTTTAGTTTGACAGGGTTGGCGCTAGCTTAGCTTAGCACAATGAATGGAATCCTTTGTTGCCAGCTAGCATGTCCTGAGTAAAAGTGATAAAAAAAACACAAAAAAACCCATCTAATTACTTCTTGTGGCCTGCATATTCACAACGAGTACAGATAGCGATGCAGATTACACTAGGCAATTTCCTAGTTAGATATTGACTTGGGACTATGTTAGGGGGAAGAACAGGCGAAGCACTGCTACTTGGGCGCAGAGATATCACGCAACACATGAAATCCAACGACTTCCGTCAACATACCAGCGTGCAACGAGCCAAAAAACGGAAGAAGAACATACCGGCGTGACCTGCACCGAGTGTCTTCGCTTTTGGATTGTTTATTTTGAGAAGTTACAGCAAACATGGTAATTCCTGCGTAGCAAAAGGTTGTGAGAACAAGCAAAGGTGTAAGGGTTCTTCCATTAAATTTTCAGGAGACATCCATGGAGTCAACAAAATGTAATTTTATTGACTGCAAGACTTACTTATTAACAATACTCTTCACAGAAAAAAAAACAAAAACAAACAAAAACACTGACTAATAAATGGTACCTCAGCACACAACGGAGTTCTGGGTCTCAGCTGTCTCTCAGGGATCCCTCACCCGAACTAACCCTTTTAACCAGCCGGACCAAACCATTCTTATAATTACAGGGGTCTCACAAATTCTCAATTACATCAAACTTATAGGAGGGAAGGAAATACATCTATACACAAAAATAAACAAAATAAAAATCACATTTATCATAAAGCCATAATGAAACATACACACAAACATCTTTTAAACACATTCAAATTAACACACAACCCCCCAATACATATTGTCCCAATAACTACATTTCCCATAATTCCCAACCGAATATATAAAGGACACCGAAAGGCCGCACCCTTTTAATTCCAAGCCTTTGTTCCATGCTGCAGTCATGGACCCCGGCGGAACCACGGGGTAAGATGTACACATTTAAACAAACTTAAATAAAATGTTAAACCCATAGCTTGGTTGTGGTCTCATTTACTCACTAGTGTGCACTCTAGAAATAAATGTTTATTGACTTTGTTGCTCTTTGGGGGTTTACAGCACCAAATAGACAACATGTGTTTGGATAACTAACATTTAAAGAAACAAAATAATTACACAAGAATTTATAAATAAGCAACAAAAATAAATAAACAATATTCCCCTAGAACAAACAAAATATACATTTCATATACAAAGTAAACTAGAACCATTCAAATTAAGTGTTCATTCAGTGTGGCCTTAGCCATCACAAAAGGACATACACGAATGTAATGTTTCACAGAATTCCATCGAATGTGGAACTGAGAAATAAATGGCTAGCTGCTCTGGATATCTGTACTTCAACACCTCTCTACAAAATTAAACAGTATCGTTTTGTGAAGAGCATTTTGCGAGAGAGTATAGAGGTATACTATGTGTCAAATTTGAGTGATTTATGACCGATAAGCCACGCCCCCTTTTTGACCGTGATAATATTCCCCCGCTAGCCCCTCCCACTTATGGGCTGTACAGTACACCGTGGGAAAATCGGACTTGTGCCACACCTCCTTGTGGGTTGAACACCTGAACCGTGGGAAAATTTCCCACGCTCAGTAGTTCTAAAGGTTGTATGATCAAAAAAAATATAAACTTTTTAAGAAATGTACAATAAAGACATAGTCAGAGGTGAGATCAGTGTTTTTATTTATTAAAGAAGACAGATGTACATTCATTACATATGAAGTGTTCACCACTTTTAAAACGTTAAAACATCAATGAAATAAGTTAAAATTACATTTTTCTCTAAAAAGAGTAATTAAAAAATGAGTTAGTGTTATTTTAAGATGTTAAAACATTAAAAATTCAATGTTCAGTCATTTACAGAAAAGTAAAACAAGTTAACCCTTAAAGACCTAGAACATTTTTGGGGCGCCTGACTCACCTGTACTTTTCTTTGTTTTTATAACCCATTCAAGCAGCAAGCATCAAGTGCCATATATCATTTTAAACAGGAGAGCCTAAAGTTTCCATCTAGCCCATTTAACCCCCTGAGGTCTACGGTATCGCCGGCGATACCAGCTCGCTTTTTTTTTATTAGTGTAAAAGAAACTCATAAATACTCTGTTGACTTTGATTTTCCATAGGAGTTGGGTGCAGTCCACTGCACTTTGTTAGGATTCCCTTTTTAATTAAATCAGTTAACGGTGCCGCGATGGTCGAGAAGTGAGGAATGAATTTCCGATACCAACCGACTAAACCAAGAAATTATCTAATTTGTTTTTTTGTAGCTGGAAGTGGACAGGATTGAATAGCCTTGAGTTTCTGCACTTGAGGCTTAATAACTGCATTTCCCAATACGTACCCCAAGTACTCGGTCTCGGTTTTGACTAATTAACATTTTGCGGGATTAATGGTCAAACCGGCATCTTTAATTCGTTGGAAAACCGCTCGAAGATGTTGAAGGTGATCTCCCAAGATGTACTAAATATCACAACATCGTCTAAGTAAGCCGCCGCAAATTCTCCCAAACCATCCAATACCGTATCCATCAATCTTTGAAAAGTCGGGGGTGCTCCGTACAGGCCGAACGGTAACACCCGAAAATGCATTAGCCCCCTTGGCGTCCGGAAAGCGGTCAGCTCTCGCGACTCCAAATCCAAAGGCACCTGCCAGTACCCTTTGCTTAAATCAATAGTACTGATAAACTTAGCCTTTCCGAGTTTTTCAATTAACTCCTCAATACGAGGCATAGGATACGAATCGAATTTGGAGACAGAATTTAAATAGCGAAAATCAATACAGAACCTGAGGGTATTATCCTTTTTTGGCACCAATACCACCAGATTACACCATTCACTCTTTGACGATTCAACTACACCCATTTGCTGCATCAATGTTACTTCATCTTCAAAAGCTGTCAGCAATCGTTCAGGGATGCGATAACTCATTCATTTCGGATGCGCATTTTCTTTTAGCACTATTTTATGCTTTGTAACTGTGGTATAGCCTGGCTGATTTTTAAACAACTCCGGATCACACAATTGCTGGATTTGAGCTTGCCGTTCTACAGGGAGATGACTAAGGTCAATAGGCAGCGAAGGTTGACTACCAGGTAAATATTGCTCTTCTGGCTCCTCCTCATCCTTCACTAGTCGGATCAGATTAACAACTGCGCTCTCACTCTGCGAGTACCATTTCTTCACAAATTAATATGCAACACCCGATGTGATCGTGCCTTGCCTGGGGTCGCTATCTCATAAGTGGTTGTTCCTATTTTTTTAGTTACTTCAAACGGCCCTTGCCATTTACCCAAAAGTTTATTTTCTGAGGTAGGAAGCATCACGAGAACTTTCTGACCTGGTTCGAAAGATCGTGTCTTCGCCTTCCTATCATACCACGTCTTTTGTCTTTTCTGGGTTTCTTTCAAATGGGCAGAAGCAAATTCAGTCATTTGTTGCAATTTTTGTCTCATGGCTAACACATAATCGATAACATTTGTTTTGGTTGAGGTTCCCGAATTCCCCTCCCACAGCTCTCTCACAAGGGACAATGGTCCCTGCACTTCGTGGCCATACATGAGCTGGAATGGCGAAAACCCGGTTGACGCCTGTGGAACTTCCCTATAAGCAAACATAAGATATGGTAGCCACTGATCCCAGTCGGTCCCCACCTCATTCACAAATTTCCGAAGCATTTGCACAAGAGTTTGATTAAATCTCTCTACCAACCCGTCCGTCTCCGGATGATAGGGAGTTGTTTTTAATCCTTTTATTCCGAACAGCTGATACACCTGTTGCAGAAATTGAGACGTGAAATTTGTTCCTCTATCGGTCAGTATTTCTTTTGGAATACCTACTCTAGAAAAAAACTGAACCAGACATGAAGCGATAGCCTTAGCTTTGATGTTTTTTAACGGAAACACTTCTGGAAACCGTGTCGCATAATCGCAAATGACTAACATATACTTATAGCCGATCTTACTCTGTTCCAGTGGACCTTCAATGTCCATTCCCAGCCGCTGAAAGGGAACATCAATGACTGGTAAGGGTATTAACGGTGCTTTACGAGGTTTACGAATTTCGCAGCATTGGCATTCAGGGCAAGCTTTACAAAATTCAGCGATGTCCTTAGACATTCCCAACCAGTAAAAATGTTTACAATCCTAGAATGAGTCTTTCGTCTCCCCAAATGTCCAGCCCATGGAATGGAATGCCCCAACGTCATTACTGTATTACGTATGCTAACAGGTAACACCACTTGCAATTTATCCTCTGTTTTACGATACAGCAAATCATTCATTACACAAAAAGATTTCCCTTGAAACATGAATACATTTGACCCTGTTTGAGCTGCCTCTACCACCTGGGAATACAATTTAGAAACTTCAGCATCCTCTTTCTGCAACTGCCTCAAATCTTCAGGTATTGGAATCTGATCAGCATTCACAGTTTGTCAGGCTCTTTTAGTTCCCTAGCTTGCACTACAGTTCTCTTAAATTTTTCCTGTTTTCTTTCCCTCCTAGACTTCTTTTCTTTACATTGATTCACAGACAGTTCAGAATAAAAAAAAAGGTAATGACAACAATGAGTTTTCCTCTTCCTCACATTCATTCTGTCTGCTTTGAGCCCGCGTCAGAACTACATTACAAGTATCCCATAGAGGTAACAAATCCATCAGCGCAGGAAATTCATGACCTAAAATAACTGGGTATGGTAAGTTCTGTGCCAGTCCTACCCTCATCAAATAGGTTTGCCCCGCTATACCCATATATACATCAGTGACAGAATACTGACGCTCCTCCCCGTGAACACATCTCACTATTACGGGGGTATCACCACTAACACCCAATTCAGGTACAAGTTCTTATTCAACTAAGGTCTGCGTGCAACCTGTATCTATCAAGGCAGAGACTTTTTTCCCATTCAACTCAACAGTTCTTATCACTTGCTTTGGAACGGGAATGTTCGCAGGTTCAGGTATGGTTTCTCGTGGCACATAACACATATTAGTAAGTGTTTTTGTCAATTGCGGACACATTGGCTTTTTATGACCCATTTGACCACATTTATAACACTTAATAGTCTCTAAAACAGAGACACCAGAGTTCTCAGTTCGTTTTCCACTTGCCTCAGTTGTGAACCTACTTCCTTGAGATGTTGAAATCGGTCGTCGAGAAGAGCATCTCGTGCTGTCTTCCAGCGAGTGAGACTCCAGGGCTCAGCTCTTCGTCGCGCCGCCACAAAAACATCAGCCAGATGCACCGCCTCCTCAGCTGTAGACGGGCCGTGCTCTTTGATCCACGTCTGTAGCTCCGGGCTAAGCATCCGCAGAAATTGTTCAAGGACAATTATCTCTCCGATCTCCCGGTTCGTTCTCTCTGCCGGTCTCACCCACTTTTGATACAAGTCTTTCAGTCGAACATACAGCTCTTTAGGGGTCTCTTCCTCCAGCACCTCCATAGCACGAATCTGTCGATACGTTTCATGATTGATGGAATACTTCTTCAAAATAGCCTCCTTTACCTGCACGTAGTCACTTGCGTCTGCGACATCCATGGCCACATATGCACTTGCCATGCCTTGCCAGTCAGCAATGGAATGAGTCTAATGGCCCAATCTTCCCTTGGCCATCTGCACACCTCAGCAATCCGTTCAAACGTGGTTAAATAATGCTCAATGTCATCCGCTTCACACAATTGTTGAATCTTTGGTTCTTTCAGTGCATAACCATGGCTCATAATGTGGGAGCCAACAGAAGCTCTAGGCAATTCCTCCGCCTCAGCGGCTCCCCTGTCTCGCAAATCCTCCAACGGAGTTCGCTGGCTGATCTCATCCTGTAGTAGACGGAACTGATGCTGAAGCGATTTCCATCTCGTTTCTTGTCGAGCTGCTTCTTGTATCTGACGGGTATCTCTCTCTTGCTGATCCTGCATGAACCGTTGAAACATCCGCTTAAGCTCCAGTACATCACCCTCCGACTCGTCCTCCGACACCTGCTCGGCCACACCTGTCACATCCTCCGTCAGCATCTCACCCTCATCCGGTGCGCTCTGGACATCAGCAGGAACAACAGCGCGTACTGCTCTCTTAGGCGCCATCTTTTAGTACTTGACTCTCTACAGACAGTCTCCTCTTGGACAGAATCCCACCGCTGCCACCATCTTGTAAGGGTTCTTCCATTAAATTTTCAGGAGACATCCATGAGTCAACAAAGTGTAATTTTATTGACTGCAAGACTTACTTATTAACAATACTCTTCACAGAAAAAAAACCCAAAACACTGACTAATAAATGGTACCTCAGCACACAACGGAGTTCTGGGTCTCAGCTGTTTCTCAGGGATCCCTCACCGGAACTAACTCAGCCACAGAAAATGAAGCCCTTTTAACCAGCCGGACCAAACCATTCTTATAATTACAGGGGTCTCACAAATTCTCAATTACATCAAACTTATAGGAGGGACAATGTGAGACTAATTATGGACATGTTAGATTATCAGAGCCTTATTAACACAGAAAGCCTAATATTGTTTATTGATTTTTTCAAGGCTTTTGATTCTATCGAACATGACTTTTTACTGAAATCGCTCCAACTTTTTGGGTTTGGCAACAACTTTTGTAAGGTAATCAGAATGTTTTATGACCAAATATACAGTTATATTTCACTTCAATCAGACATCACTCCAAGAATTAATATCTCTTGTGGAATAAGACAAGGGTGCCAAATTTCACCAAAATTATTCATTCTCTGTACACAGCTTTTGGCCTATTTTGTTGTAAATAATAAAGACCTTGAAGGGATAAAAGTTTGTGACACCGAATTGAAAATAAGCCAATTTGCTGATGATACAGTGATATTTCTAAAGGACAAATCAATTCTTCAGAAGGCTTTAAATGTGATTTCTGTTTTTTCCAGGGCATCAGGCCTTTGCCTTAATCTAAAAAAATGCGAAATATTACCTTTGTATAATTGCACTGAGACAGTTTTGGAGACGATTCCAATTAAGAATGATGTTAAATACTTGGGCATTCATCTATCTAAAAACTTGGTAATAAGAGAATCCAAAAATATAACAGAGAAATTTGAAGAAATAAAAAGAAACCTAAATCATTGGTTAACAAGAGACTTAACTATTTTAGGATTTTAGCAAAATCAGAAGGGATTTCTAAATTAATTTACCCGAGCTATTCTCTCTATATTAGTTCTCAAAACTAAGGAAAGCAAATACTATAATTTACCAATTCATCTGGCGTAATAAAACGCACTACATCAAAAAATCACAACTTGTAAAGGACTATAATAAAGGGGGGTTAAAAACAATTGATTTTGAATCTATGGTTGGAGTTTTTAGAGATAACTGGGTAAAAGCCTTTTTAGATAAACCTGATTCTATATGGTATCATATACCCAAAAATATTTTTGATAAAGTGGGAGGCTTAGAGTTTCTTTTAAAGTGCGATTTCGAGGTATCCAAATTGCCAGTAAAACTGTCTGAATATCATAAACAAGTTCTTCATTTCTGGAAGATGGCTTTTACTCATAATAGGGGAATCATTTTCATCACAGATATATTAGATGAACAAGGCATTTTCTTAAGTTTACGGATTTTAAAACAAAATTTAATACACAAAGTTTAATAAGGGATTATAATAAGGTATGTAAAGCAATACCAATATCCCTAATAAATATGATACAAAACTATTTACATTATTCCAAAAGTTAAATAAATTTGCCTAAACTGCAACTAAACCAAATTCCTTTAAATAGCGAAAAATGTAACAATTATTGTATTAGCAAAATATTCAAATGTAAACTATTTCATGATTTTGACCAAAATATAAAAATAAGGCATTATGATGATAAAATAACTCTTGTCCAGTGATAAAAAGATTCTGGCAAGTTGTCATGAATTGGCTGGAAACAAAAATGAAGAGAATTACACAATTAAAGTTGGAGCAAATTCTTTTTGGTAATGAAAACCTTCCGAAGGAACTTTTTAGAATTTACAATATCATAACAATTATGGGTAAATACCATATTCATAAATGTAAATGGCAAAACAAAAATCCATCCCTAATGGTGTTTAAAATTGAACTGAGGGAATACTTTGCTTCTTTGAAACTTCTGAAAGATTCCAGTGAGAACATTTACTCTCTATGGAAGATGTCTTAAAATATTTGTCATTATAATTTGTAAAGCTTCCATGTAACTTTATTTAAAGAATATATGAAGACTGAGGACAATATATGTATGTGAACAACTTTGACATGCCTTATGGACTGAAGTGCCTTTGCTTCATTTATTTTATTTTATTTTATATTTATTTGTATTTATTTTATTTATCGAAATTTGTTCTATTCAACTGTGTTTAACTATGTTTTGCACATAAGTCTCCCTATGAGAGATTTTGTAAATTGTGTTTTGTAAATAAGTATGTTCAATAAAAAAAATAAAAAATAAAAAAAAAGGTTATGCGCAACATACTTCCGGGTTCAACAAAACAGATATAACTACTTCCGGTCGTCAGCTACGAGGTAAACACAGTGTAGCTTGTGTAGCGACCTTTTATAGCCGGTGTTTACAGGAGCTACCCATTCTATCCATTTCAGATGTACATCGTATTGCCAAACGGACTTCCAGAGCCCCGAGTACTCCGTTAGATAAAGGATTTAAGTTTTACGCCTCCTCATTTATTCATGATTATGAAGGTGTAAGTTAGTATGTAGCTTTTGCTAATGGCACCCGATGTAGAGTTAGCTAACTATCAGTAAGTTAGTTTAGACTTGTATGCTATCATAGTAGTTTAACCTTTTATATTTGCTTGCAGACGATTAAAACTGCATTTTTTATATAAAAAAAAATTCTGATACTTAAGCATTCGTGACATTTTAATTAAAACAGAAATAAGAATTGTTTTCTAAAAAAGCGAAAAATAAGTTACCTCAGAGATCACCTACTGCTGCAGATGCGTACGATAGTGCAAACCGGAAATGCTTATACCTGTTTTCCGGTTCGAACGTTGGGCGTTCCGCATAACCCCTATTATTCTGACTAAATTAGCACTAAATTATAAATATATTTAGCTAAAATATTTGTTGTTGAATATTTGTTGTTGTTGGTGAACATAAATGTGCTAGAGAATTTCAAACCTATTTTTATGATATTAGCGTTGTTTTTTTTGTTGTTTTTTCTTAGTTTAGTAAATTTAACTACTTCTTTAAAAAGCATTATTTTGTTTTTAGATTGTAATGTTGCAATGTTAGAATGTAATGTGATTTGACCCCTTTTTTGGATAGACTGCAGATAGACAGCAAGGTTACACTATGTTTGTTTTTATAACTTTCAATATGAACATTGTTTGTAGGACAATATTGATCAGGATATTAAATATATATAAAAAATAAAAATAAAAGTTTAAAATTTTAAAAAAAAATTTAAATAGTTTTTTTTTTTTTTTTTTTTCAAATAGAAAAATAATAATTAAATACTCAGATTATACCATACATTGCCATTTAGCCCAAAAATTCAGATTTATTTGGCAATTGGCTATTTCCCAACCCTACTGGCTGAAGTTTTAGCTAAACTTTGGCTAATGATAGCTACATTATTATGTCAAATTGTTATTTAACAATTCTACATTCAGTCCTGGATTAATAATTCAGTTTGTTGCGCAGAGCTGTCTCTTTATTAAACTCTAACCCTCATTGATCCCACTCCCCTCATATACTGATTGACTCTCCTCTCCCTCCTCACACCTGCCTCCATTTTGTTATTTGCAATACTATAATAATGTTAATTTGCACTGCTGACTGTTATTATAGTAACAACTGTTTACATATGCATCTTGCACTACTTACCTTGACTGGAATATGCTCAATTTGCACTGCCGACTGTTTATTTACAGTACCAATTGTTTACATATACATTTGCAATACCGTACTTTAACTGTAATATGCCATTACTTTCCACTGCACTTTTACTCGGATAGCTTCTTTCCAAACTTAATTTGCACTACTTTAAATCCATTGTTATACTGCTCATTTTAGCCTAACTTATTACTTATATCTATCTGTAAAATTCTGTTTATAGTAATAGCCATCTGTATATTATGCTCACATCCTATTTATAGAAACAGCCATCTGTATATATATTCATAGTACATATTCACCTGTATACTCTGTTTATAGTAATAACCATCTGTATATTATGTTCATTGTACATATCTATCTGTAAAAATTTGTTTATAGTAATAGCCATCTGTATATTATACTCAGTACATATCTAGCTGTAAATTCTGTTCACAGTAATAGTTATCTGTATATTATATTCATAGGACAAATCTATCTGTAAAATTATGTTTATAATAGTATTCAACTCTATATTTATTCAGTACATATCCATGTCCTGCACTTATGGAACCACTGTATATCCTGCACTTGCTGCTATTGCACTTCTGGTTAGACCTAAACTGCATTTCGTTGCCTTGTACCTGTACTTGTGTAATGACAATAAAGTTGAATCTAATCTAATCTAATCTAAAGCATTTGAAGGACGCGCTAGAGTATATGATTAGCACCCAGATGACGTCGATGCGTAGACGCGCTAGAGATAAATATTATAGGCCCAGGTAGGCTTAGGTCAGATGAGATAGGACTTAAGGCCAATTTATACTTCTGCGTCGGGTGCGCGTAGAAGGTACGGCGTAGCATACGCATTGACGTGTACCATACGTCGTACCCTTCGCCGTACCCTGACGCGCACCTCCTCAAAAATGTAACTACGCATCGCGGCGACGCGGACCGCAAGATCTGTGATTGGTCGGCTGGATAGCATCGCGTTTCCTCCTACGCATTTCCGGAATGATCTTCTGCACTCTGCACCGCCCGCCCGCCATTTTTAAATTCCGAAGATCAGTGAAGAGCCATGGAAATAGACCAAGTGACCGAGAGATTGCTTGAAGAAGTGCAGAAATACAGCCATCTGTATGACTCCTTCAGTCGCCATTGCTCGTAGAAACCTAAACTCAAAACAGCCGCGAGGAATGTAAACACAGTGGAACATTAAAACCCACCCGCGCCAACTAGCGTTTCGGCGGTGTAACTGCAGAGCAACACAGACATTCGCAGAAGTATAAATGCTCAAGACGGCGTCGCCTACGTGCGTAGCCTACGACGTACACTACGGCGTACACTACGGCGTACACTCGACGCAGAAGTATAAATTGGCCTTTAAGGCCTCATTATACTTCTGCGTCGGACCTCGCCGGAGCCTATACGCCGTAGGATACGTGTTGGTTTTAATTTATACTTCTGCGTTGTTGTCCGCGTTGACGCGCAGCTAGGGAGCATGTGAAACCCCGAGGGAGGGGTTCTGGCAGACCAATCACAGCGCTTGGGTTCGCGTAGAATTGACGCGTTGTTACATTTTTGGAGAGGTGCACGTCAGGGTACGCCGAAGGGTACGCGCGCTACACACAGCCTACGACGTAGCTACGGCGGCAGTTCGACGCAGAAGTATAAATAGGCCTTTAGTTAGGTTTAGGGAAAAATCTACGACAAGGAGTTTGCAATAGAGATGCAAAAGATGTTGTCTTATTTACATTACAACATGATTATGTGTAGCAGCAGAGTGGACTACTGCGTCTTATGAAGCAGTGGCAGAAACGTAGGAGACGTGGTATGAGTAGCTTTATTCTGTGTTGTCGTCTCCGCCGGTTTCAAAATATGTTTCCGTTATATTGTCATTTTCTGCTGATGGGTCGGTCATGAACTCAGAGAGTGATTCATTCCTTTTGTGTTGACCACACATGCGCAACATTCTATAGGTTTTGTAGAGGAAACAGAAATGATTAGTTCACCTCTCCAGTCTTCGGGTCTGACTCTTCTGAGTTGTTAGTTCTTTTATTACGTGACGTGACAGCGTATTGGATACAGAAATTCGTTAATAATTCTTAAAGTTCCTTACAAGCGCATAGTCAGTTTTTGCATTTTGCGTTTCTGGTCTCAAATTGTAGCTTTATTTATTACAATTTTACATTTTTTGAATGATGTCATGATGGTTACATTTCTGTCATGATGGTTCTTTTCCATAACACTGAATGTGTTAATAAAGAGTTGGTAATGCTTTAAACTTTATCCCTATGATGTGAAAAAATCACTATGATAAAGCAAATATAACTACATAACAACAACATACAGTTACGTGACAAAAGACCAACGACTCGAACACGAAGACTCGAGAGGTGAACTGATAAATTCTGTATCCGGTACCGACTGCATAGCTCAGCCTCTATGGGGTTGTCACGTCATGAATGAACGACTCGAACCCGAAGACTCGAGAGGTGAACTGATAAATTCTGTATCCGGTACCGACTGCATAGCTTCAGCCTCTATGGGGTTGTCACGTCATGAATGAACGACTCGAACCCGTAGACTCAGGAGGTGAACTGATCAATTCTGTATCCGGTACTAGACTGCATAGCTCAGTTTATGGGGATATTATGGGATTAACAAACCACTCAGATCGGGAGGTGAGGTAAACTAACAGACTGCATAGCCTTGTCTTTGCATTGCATTTTTTTCTTATTCTAAATGTGATCAATATTTTATGTGTTTGGGGAATTTGGCTATTAACATGTAACATTTTAATTAATTCTGCTGAAATGAAACGAAATGACTTGAAAAAAGATTTGCTCATTTTGATGAACGAGATTCAAAGATCAGAGTCAGTAAAATCATCCGAACTTCCCATTACTCCGGCACTTTGCAACAACACAGAATTGTTTCTGCAGTGACTTTCAGCATGTTTCCTATAACAATGCCTGACGTTTTATGTGGCGTGAGAAAGTCACATAAACCACACAAAATCCGATCAGAGCGGTCAGACTGAAACGGATTTCCAGAAATGCGATTTAAATAGGATTTCAAACCACATATGAATGTAGCTTGAAACGAATTTGTTAAAAATTGCATTTCATGTGATTTCACATTTTGTGTGCCCTTTACACTTGCTAAATCTGACCGGATTTCAATCAGATATGCACAAAAGTTGGATTTGGACTGACAGTCTGAACGTAGCCAATCAGTATATACTGTGACTGGTTCGGAGATGCCTCCCAGTTGGGTTGAACGAAAGCGGGATGAGGTGGATCCACGTGCAGATTAGGTTTATTAACTAAATGATGTATTTAACGAATTTAACGAATAATCCAGCAAAACCTCTCCCAACAAAGGTCTATGAAACTTCCCCTAAAACTAACATCACAAATGAAATCAAATAAGACTGATAAGAAGTTTTACAACCCCAAAGGAATTTCCAGAGAGTTGTGACTCTCACTTAATTCTGGCTGAGAAGGAGAAATAAACCCTGTTAATCCTATATATTCTATATATAACCACTTGAGAAATGTATAAACATACCTACGTATCTAATTTTCCCATCTCATGATTTTCCTTTTATGTGGTTTGGCCTATGTATTCTTGTAAACTCTATTGTGTTAAAGGGTTAGTTCACCCAAAAATGAAAATTATGTCATTAATGACTCATGTCGTTCCAAGCCCGTAAGACCTCCGTTCATCTTCGGAACAGTTTAAGATATTTTAGATTTAGTCCGAGAGCTTTCTGTCCCTCCATTGAAAATGTATGTACGGTATACTGTCCATGTCCAGAAAAGTAATACAGACATCATCAAAGTAGTCCAAGTGACTACAGTGATAAGTTTATAAAGCGACGAGAATACTTTTTGTGCGCAAAAAACAACAAAAATAACGACTTTATTCCACTATTCATTTCCTTCTCTCTGGGCCTCGAGTTTTTTCACGTAGTATAAATGCGTAGCGCATCTGTGTTGTACGTCACACGTAGGCTCACTATTGGCTGACGCTGGTCATGTGTGTGATGCGTGTGTACAACACAGAAGCGCTACGCAGTTTTACTACGTGAACTCACTAGAGGCCCAGAGAGAAGGAAATGAATAGTGGAATAAAGTCGTTATTTTTGTTTGTTTTTTGCGCACAAAAAATATTCTCGTCACTTTATAAACTTAAGATTGAGCCACTGTAGTCACTTGGACTACTTTGATGATGTCTTCATTAGCTTTCTGGACATTATACAGTATACCGTACATACATTTTCAACGGAGGGACAGAAAGCTCTCGGACTAAATCTAAAATATCTTAAACTGTGTTCCAAAGATGAACGGAGGTCTTACGGGCTTGGAACGACATGAGGGTGAGTCATTAATGACATCATTTTCATTTTTGGGTGAACTAACCCTTTAATGTTTCGGACTTTGCATACCATTGTTAACCAAAATCATATGTGCGGCTGTTTGGTCTCTATAAACTCCAATCTTTGTCCCCCATTTGTTAATTTACATTACATTTTGCTAACTTTGTGACGCATTAGTATTATAAGAATCTTGAAGATTCTTTTCTTAAACACCCAGTGAAATTACGTTTTCAAATGCCCTGCTAGAACACAATGGGTCGTGAAAATTTCCCTCCAAAGGGAAAACTTCTTATTGGCTCACACACCCCCAGAGGGTGTGACATCTTCACGCTTTAAAAATCACTGATCACAAGATCAGCTCTCTTACTCTCTTAGTCCTCTTACTCTCTTAGTCCTTTTCTGGAATCCTGATGTGAAGATGATGCTGAACTAGAAGTTTTCTAAAGACCCCCAAGCTTGTGCCGGCTGGGGCCTTGTCTTTCCATTCAGCAAAGATCCTCTGACTCCCCCTGGTTCTCTCTCATCAAGACAACATCAGCAAAGATCAACTGGAGCCTCAACAAATTGCATCAGGACAATTTAATTCAAATGGGCGAGACAGGCAAGTATCGAACTTAGTCTCATTATTTGATACATTAAGTATCCTTACCCCTTTTTTAAAGAAGGGCGTGTTAGAACTAAACTGATGGTTTGCTCAAGGCTATTGATCTGCTGAATTTCAAACAATGCTATAACTTCTTTCTTTCCTGTATTCTGCTTCAGCTCTCTTTCCCTTGGTAAACTGTACGCATGTATGTACAGTACAGGCCAAAAGTTTGGAAACATTACTATTTTTAATGTTTTTGAAAGAAGTTTCTTCTGCTCATCAAGCCTGCATTTATTTGATCAAAAATACAGAAAAGAGATCACGTGACCCTCTGACAGAGATGGCTGCTTGAGTCTTGAGCTCCCCAACTCAGCGTCGCTTAATCATCCGTTTAAGTTTAAACTTCGGCACTATCGCAGCATATAGGTTTGTTACCAGTGGTGATGGCTAAACGTCAACTTTTACCAGCCTCTCCGGAGAAAAAACGGTGGCCGACGAGCTGAAACTACAGCTTGGTCTCGTGCGAGAAATATTAAGGAGGAATTTCAACCGATCACAGAAAGAATTGGTACCCTGGAGAAAGAGATGAGAATGATTAGCAACAACTTTGATAATATTCAGACGGCAGTTCGGAAAGTTAAGCAAGATTCGGCTGCAGTTAAGTTGGCCGTAGATACGCTTCAAGACAAGATGGCGAGGCTGGAAGACAAGAGTCGTCAATGCAATATTCACCTCGTTGGTCTTAAAGAAGGGGAAGAGGGCAGTGACGCTGTGGGCTTCATGCAGACTCAATTACCCCTGTGGATTCCCTCTCTTAAAGAAAGACCGATAGAGATAGAAAGGGCACATCGCATTTATGCCGGGGACAGCAACAGAAAAGGCCCGCGAACATTGATCTCAAATTGCTACGCTTTCAGGACAGAAAGGCGATCCTTAAAGGAGCCCGATCTGTGGGTCAAATTCTCCACAGGGATAGCTCGCTTCTTTTCTTACCCGATTACAGTAACCAAACCGCCATAAAAAGACGCGAGATGAACCAATCTAGGAAAAAACTCACGCAACTTGGGATCACATCCTTCATGATTTATCCCTCTACGATCAAAGTGATGCATCGCGGATCAACCTCTCTTCTCGAAACGCCGGCTGAAGTGGAATTGTATGCTGCCCAGCAACAGGCATTCGCTACGCCTCTGCCCGTATCTGATGACACACCTGCGGGAATGTTAACGGACGCCGACAGCCCGTAATCTTTAGGAACGGATTTAAAGGTTCTACTAACGTACTAACTACTAACGATTGTGCCGAGCACTTCATTGGTGAACTGTGATGCCGAGTCGGCCTTTGGACTCGAGTGATTGACTGTTATGTTGGCCACGTATCCAGATGAGGTTTCTGTTTTGGCGGGCAGGAGAGTTCGTTCTAACTCTCTGCTTTCTGCCCTCTCATTCGGTTCCTGTTGTTGTTCCTTTAGAGTTTCAGATGCCATGATTTTTCCATGTAAGTCCACAATTGTTTGTTTTATATTCAAAGGGAGGTACTTTATTATTAATGATTCTGGCTCTTAAAGTAGTATCTTGGAATGTTAATGGTTTAAATGGCGCCATTAAGAGAACTAAATGCTTGGATTATTTACGAACTAAGCAAGCATCGGTTGTATTAATACAGGAGTCTCATTTGAAAGCTTGTGACGTACATCGTTTTCAGAATAGGCACTATAAATTAGTTTATTTTTCCTCATCTACTAAGAAAACTAAGGGGGTTTTGATATTGGTAGTTCGGCGCCTCCCCTTTTCCATACATTGTTCAAAGAGTGACGCAGAAGGTCGTATTACTTGTATACTCGGTACATGGTACAATAGATGTGCTTTTGTTTCAGTTTATGCCCCTAATGAACATGATAGTGAGTTTTATCAACAGCTGTTCGTATGATACTAAGTTTTAGTAACTATTATCTTGTGATAGGCAGTGACTTCAATGCTGTGCATAATCCCTTACTTGATAGGTCCCAAATATCTCACTCTGATCTAACCTCCTCAAAGTTGTTTAATGATTTTATAAAACAGGTCAATGTGTGTGACATATGACGACTAAAGAATAATAGCGCTAAGGACTATACATTCTTTTCAGCTCGCAACAAATCATACTCACGCATTGATTATCTGCTTGTATCTCCTGTCTATATTCCATTTATTGACAACGCTGATATATTACCCCTTCTTCTTTCAGATCATTCCCCAGTAACTTTATGTCTTCTCCCATTTTTCCTCTCCCTCTGGGCGTAAACGTTGGAGATTTAACACATCCTTACTCCATGACCAAAAATGTATATCACAATTGAGTACCTCCTTAGTTGAGTTTATTGATTTGAGCAGTGGTTCTTCAAACAACCCACAATCCTTATGGGAGGTGACAAAATGCTTTATTAGAGGGAAATGCATTTCTTTCTCTTCTTTTCGTAAAAAATCTAGAAATAGCCGCATAAATGAGCTGGAGAAACAAATTCAGACGTTGGAACAGGACCTTAAAAACAAGTATTGTCAACGGAAGGAGGAAGAACTTTGTGCAATTAAATATGAGTGAAAGGATTACTTTTGCACAGAGCTGAATTCATTATGCATTCGAAAAAGACAATCTTATTATTTCAACGGTGAGACACCAAGTAAATTATTAGCATTACGAATCAAGCAGATGGAATCTAGAGCAATACACGCTATAAAGAATGAAGACACTTTATGCAACCAATCCGAAGATATAAATCTGACTTTTAAAACTTACTATGAACAACTATACACTTCGAATTTTTCAAGTTACCAGCAACATATATCTTTTCTTCAACAACTTCATCTTCCTAAAATTGATAAACATCATCAGGAGATGTTAAACTGTCCCTTGTCGCTTGAAGAATTGAAGTTGGCCTTGGACTCTGTGCCCAAGAAAAAACTCCAGGAATTGACGGAATTCCCCCTGAATTAATCTCTGCTATTTGGGATATAGTATCACCACTTATTTTAAACTCATTTAATTTTGCAGTTGAAAACGGAGCCCTACATAGGGACCAAAACACAGCTCTGATAACCCCTTTACTTAAAAAAGGAAAAGATCCTTTACAGATCAGAAAATCATAACTATGGCATGAAAGGGCTAACCACGCATGCAGGCCTAAGAATCTTAGATTCTGAATCATTCTGAATTAAATGCAAGGTAAGTCTTTGTGTGTGTTTGGAATGTCTATAGAAAGTTTCGTTATCTCTTTGGTGCAGAGAGGAAGGGGGTTTGGAATGCAGAACTTTGCAAAGCTAAGGGAATGTGGTGTCGTGTTGTTCTGGTTATCCTCAAAAGTGCAATAAAGTGTCGCGAAAGACCATTTGTTGCCGACTGGCTGGAGCCGACGTGTGATTTGTATTTGGGAGTTCAGAGTGTGAAAGCAAGAAGGAATGTGCATTTGTGTTTAGAGATTCAACGAGCCATGATTAATTAATTCTGAACCAATGAATGAATCAATGAATTTGCTCATCCGCTACAGAGCTAATGAATCACTGACAACTAATGAGGGTAACTATGGCAAAAAACAAGGCACTGAACAAGGAAGTAAACACAGAACAAACAGGAAGTTCAGGGGTGACCTTCGTGGTCATATCAGGGCAGGCAAACAGTTCAGGGACAACCTCCGTGGTCATCTCTGGGCAGACGGGGAACTCTGGGATGACCTCTGTGATCGCATCAGGGCAGACAGGAAACTTTATGAAACTCTGGGATGACCTCTGTGGTTGCATCTAGGTAGACAGAAAGTTCATGGGTGACTTTCGTGGTCATGTCAGGGCAGGCAAACAGTTCAGGGACAACCTCCATGGTCATATCTGGGCAGACAGGAAACTCTGGGATGACCTCTTTATGGTAGTTCATGTTTAGAACCGACACAGGACTGAGCTCTGGGGCTGAAGCGGGCTCTGGAACGAACTTAGGGCTGGAGCGGGCTCTGCAGCAGACTCATGGGCTGGAGAACAGTGTGTGGCCTAAACACAAAATGGCCATCGCCGTAACAGGGAGTGCAATCGTCAGTTGGACCACCTCTGAGACCCCCAGACTTGATACCACCTCAGAGATGCCAGCTGCTCACACTGACGTCAGCAGTGTGCCCTCCAAACAGGAAGCCAGTCTCCAACGAAGATATACAAGGGACTGCCTTGGTAGCTTCAGATGCAACATTCATGACGACCAGAAACACTGATGTGGCATCCATGACAGCTGAAGACTCTGGCATATTGGGTATCGGACTTGCAATAACCAGACTTGGAAATCCTGGAATCCGTGGTGGATCGAGCTCCGTGGCCACTGGAGCTCCAGGCTCAGTGGCTAATCAAGATCCATGGGGACAGCTTCAGCCCTATGAAAACCACTCATGTGTGTAGCATGCATTTTCAGCCGGGAGACTTAGTAGTGACTGCTGGGGGGTTAAGAAGATTAAAAAAAGGAGCTACACCGGTTCTCTTTTCTTGGAATGAGTACGCTCTACCCACACCAAGACCTAATGTTTGGGAGCGTAAGCCGAGGGCAGAGAGCCCTACCCCGTTCTTGACTGCAAACTCAGAGTCCGAGATGGAAACAGCAACCCCTGATCGTGTTACTGTGTGACTCCAGCGACGGCAGTGATGGCCAACGAGATTGAAGCCTTGCATCGGAAGATTAGGTATCTCCAACACCAACAGGAAGTGTTAAAGCTGCGACCCTGCAGGGTCGGACGAGCACATTCGTTTTTACACCAGGTTGGTTTATAACTTGTTAATCAATGTGTTATGTGGGTCAAAGACGTATAAAGTAGCAAAAAATAAAGTAGCAAAAAATAAAACGGCAAATATAATCCCTAAAAGGATTTTTTATGTTCATTGGAGTGTCACTTATGCCCTTATATTAGTTATATTCGAGAATAAAACCAATAATAATTTTTTATTGTGATTTGATATGACAAGTTGTCACTTTAGAGCCAGTAAATCCCTTTATTTAATAGTTTGCAACACAAATATTTCTGGGTCAAAAGAAGGATAAGAGTTAAGTGATTTAATATTATATTTACACATATTTATCTTTTTATGTTAAATGAATGGCCTTTGGACACCAAATTTACATGTCTCGTCTTTGACCCATGTACGAGTTCTGTTTAATTTTGAGGAAGCTAATTAAAAAAATAAAACAAAACCTAACATGAACAACATTACATTCTTAGATTTGCCTCATACAAACATTTCCAGGCCCTTTGGAAACTAGTGGAGCCTGTAGTCAACACCAAGATGGTGCGGATCACCAACGCCAAGGCTGCATCTGCCAGCAGCTCTGAGTTCTCTCAACTAACAACGGTATGCACGTGTACAATAATTATAATGTAGATCTTTTACTTTAATAAAAGTAGTAATACTAGAGTGTAGAAACATCAGTGGTGGAGGAAGTATTCAACCCATTGATGAGCTGCTGCTGTTCCTCATGCATCTATCAGTGGGCCTGCCTCTCAGGGATCTAGCAGAACGGTTTGTCATTCACCGCACCACAGCCAGCAGGATTATTGCCACCTGGACGCACTTCCTATACTACCTGCTTGGAAGCAAACGTCTGTGGATCCCACGTGAAACTGTCAGAGCTCAACTTCCACCAAGTTTTCAGCTTTCCCTGACACACAAAATATTGAAATACTGAAATATTCTGCTAGACTCCATCATCTCTCCTGTTGCAGAGTGAGGAGTTTTCCACGTACAAATCTCATGCTACATTCAAGGCCATGATCGGCATGGCGCCCCATGGTGCCATTAGATTTGTGTCTGGTCTGTATGCAGGATCCATGAGTGACCGTGAGATCTTCAAGCTGTCTGGCATCGCAAACCTTCTCACACCAGACATGGCAATTATGGTTGACAAAGGGTTCCTTGTGGACAATCTGGCTCCGTGCAAGGTTTACCGGCTTGCCTTTCTCTCAAGGAACAGTCAAATGAGTAGAGAGGATGTTATGCAGACTCATCCATTGCACGTCTTGAGCCACTCCCTTTTTAATTCTTTGTGCGAAAGTTTTCAGCAGAACTCTGACCTCTGACATGGCATATTTCCCTGAATCGGGAAGAAGTTATTCTTGGCCTCCTGACATGGTGCCACTCCACAGTGTTGCTCTGCTCCCTGGTGGCAACCTCTATTTTCCTTACCATGTCTACTGTAATGACAAGTGACTGTAGATGGAGGTGTTGTTGGTGACTGCAGACAAACTAACAGCTTGTAGGCTCCAGCCTATAGCTATCTACAGGTAGAGGTGGTGGTGGAGGGGCATCTGGGTGGCGTACTACAACCCGGCTCACTGGTAATGGATGCTGGTAGGAAATGGGACTACCTTCCTGGACTTTCCCCAAAGCGGAGTCAACCAGTGAGACGTCCGCATTTATCGCCATGGTGGTGATGAGTGGAGCAATGTCTGGCAAGAAGTATTTGTACACCTCGTCAACTTTGAGGACATCTGGATCTGGCAGCTCCCCTCGCACTGCCTTGTAACGTGTACTTCTTTGAATAATTAAATTTCACAATTAGGACTTTAAGAACAATTTTACACTCAAATAACAATCACAAAGTTATACTGTATAGTAGGCTGTACAATTGTATAGGACAATAGATATTACCTTACACCGTCAGCAATCTGAACTGCTTCGGCTTAGTGGAAATGAACACCATGTCGCTCACTCTGCCTGGTTTCACACCCTATTAAGTACACAAAAGAATGATCAAATTAATTTAAATTGTTGTTGATGCAACATACTAGATCAGCTCTTCACACATGAAAAACTACTATAGTAAAGTACTTGAATTAATTTGTTGTGGTAATATAACAACTACAGCAGCCAGGTTCAGTGTGGAGTAGTGGCCGGTCTGGAACAGCAGTGCAACATTGTGGTTCCAGCTACACAGGAACACTCTGCCACTAAAATGTCCACTGGTGAGCAGTCCTCAAAGACAATCTACACATTAAAACCAAATGTCGGTCATTTCACATTTAGGAACTACTTCAGAACAACACAGAAAATGAGAAAGCTGAGAGCAGGCTGATCAAGTAGTAGGTATGGGAATAGGCTCAATCATGTCAGGTTATCAATGGCATTATACACAATACTGTAATCTAAGGACATCCAAATAGATAAGCCTTTATCACTATTCTCAATTTACTCACTTTCATATAGTGTTAGTAAAACAGTGAACATTGAACATACAGTAAAGAACCGCAGCAGTCAAAACCAGTTTCTGGGGTTTCCATGAAAGCTAGTTGTAGGTTTAGGTCATTAATTTGACATTTTCAACACAGGGTTGCAAAACGAAAAGAAAGATTTAACTTAGCCCTTTCACGTCAGCTAGCTAGACTTATTTGAATCTTAAATCACAGGTTACCTCCATTAGCCACATCAAAACCACAGAACATTAACCTGATTGAGGCTTTGAACTGATGAACACTTCTTATTTCTACTCCCTACTCTGAGGTTGTGAGGCTTCTCGCTCTTTCTCATCGACCTGTAACAGGCTCACGCTCACTCTCCCTGATGAATCTTTGTTTGAAACTGTGGGGAATTGAACATCATTCATGTTATGCAATAATCGTACATCATCAAAACACTACACTGTATCAAATAGCCTGTCAAGTTGTCAAAGTTACACACTAACGTTAACTAACGAGCTAACGTTAGCTAGCTTGCCAGTCAGCTAGCTGTTAAGTCAAGTCATCTTAATATATATAGCGCTTTTAACAATGTAGATTGTTCCAAAGCAGCTTTACATTGATAATAGGAAATTAAAGTAAAGTGTTTTGGCTTTATAGCAGCTCTAGAATAAAGTTATTGTCCAGCTAAAGTTAGTTTGATTGATTCACTTCCATCGCAATGATCATTAGTTATTGTGGCGAGCAGGACGAGGCCTCGTATCTCTCACGGCCCTCGGCCTCGTCCTGCTCGCCACAGTTATTAACTTAGGGGCCACTAACATGACCCCGTTTTAACAGAAAACTCTTAAGTTCTTTCTGCGTAAACTTCAAAACGCGAACCAGTGAGAACGCAGATGGCCTGCACATGCGTATTATGAGTTCAGTCTATAGGTATGTGCATTTGAATATATGTGCGCAGGCGTGTAGTCCTTCCCTACAAATCAACCCTTAACATACTACTTGTCTGGCCTTAAAATTAATACAGATCGCTTCCACGTAGCCACGCAAACCGGAATGATCCCGACAACGCTTTATCTGTAGATAGGTAAAGGGAGGGGAGGGAGGCCTTCACAGGGAAGAGCCTAGTTGACATTTCAGGACTGAGCTGTCGTCATCCCAAGGGTAGCATGTACAGAGTGAAAAGCAACGATCCTAGTACTGAGCCTTGTGGTACTCCATACTGAACTTGTGATCGATGAGACATCTCTTCATTTACTGCTACAAACTGATATAAGAAATTATGGTCTGTTCCAAACCACTTCAACTCCAATATATATATATCAAAATGTTCCTTCACTTAAAAGAGCTTAATTATCATATAGAGACGATTACATCCAATCTCAGTAATATGAAAATAGTATCACAGAGGCACAGGTGTCACCTATAGCTTGGGAGTGACAGAGGGCAATCGAGAACCATCTTGATTAAAGGGACTTCAAACAATCTTATCACTTTAACCTTTGGCTGTTCTTATTTGAAAGAATAACAGAGAACCTCTGTGGGACACTAGGGACCATGGGGTGTCTCAATTTCATTAACATACAGACCACAGCTGTTGCAAGAAGAGCAACTTAATTTACATTAAGACCAGGATAAAAGGTTTAGGATTGGGTATGTTCGGGGTTCATTCTGACGCCGGTGAACCCAAGGTGCTTTGTGTACCTTGCCACTGCTATGCTGTAATAAACTTCATTTTTTGACATCTTCGACGTCCACATCATTTTTTCTTACACTGATAACGGTCAGATAAGTATGATTTAAACCATGTTGATGCAATTCCACTAATGCCAACATAATTTTCGAGTCTATTTAAAAGAATGTTGTGGTCAATAGTATCAAATGCAGCACTAAGACAAGTAACACTAATAGAGAGATACAACCACGATCGGATGATAAGAGCAAATCATTTGTTACTCTAATGAGAGCAGTCTCAGTACTAAATCCTGACTGAAAATCCTCACAGATATAATTTCTTTCTAAAAAGGAACATAGTTTTTAGGATACCGCCTTTTCTAGTATCTTTGACAGAAAAGGTAGATTCGAGATCGGCCTGTAATTGACTAATTCTGTACGATCAAGTTGCGTTTTTTTAACAAGCGGTTTAATCATAGCCAGCTTAAAAGTTTTTCGTACGTATCCTAATGACAAAGATGAATTAATGATATTAAGAAGAGGATCTATGACCTCTGGAAGCATCTCTTTCAGTAGCTTAGTCGGTATAGGGTCTAACATACATGTTGTCGATTTAGATGATTTAACGAGTTTAACGAATTCTTCCTCTTCTATAGCAATGAATGAATCAAATTTTTATCAGGGACACTACAATGCACTGCCTGATGCGATACTGTAGTAGACGGTTGCATAGTTATAATTTTCTCCCTGATATTATCAATCTTATAAGTGAAGAAGTTCATAAAATCATTACTGCTGTGCTGCTTGGAAACTTCTGGGCTTGAAGCACATTTCTGCAATATAATATGAACTAAAAATAAGTGTGCAATTTGTAAAAAGGCCCTGAGTAGGTGGGACCTGCAGCCTTTGAGTCTGTTATGCCTTTTGGGTATTGTCTTTGTTAGAGTAATTAAGAGTAATAATTTTTTATAGAGGAATAAAGCCTGAACCAGGAAGTTAGTTTATGAGCCAAAGCACATGGGCTGCGTTCAAAACTGCATACTCAATGAGTAGGTACTTAATTTCAATAAGTACTTACTTAACGAGCGCTAAAAGAGTAGGTACTATATAGCCTGATCTCGTTAAGTATGAATGCGAACCGGACATCTGTCATGTTGACGTTATCATGTGACCCGATGCGTAATCACAAGCACAACAACTTAAAAGATATGTTTTTTTTTTAATGTATTATGAAGAACTATTTAAGATATTTAACCTTGTCGTTGTTCTTTTTTCCTGTGTATAAAATCTCATATTATGATGTACACAAACCCATGATCTTTGTTTTCTTTTTCTTTTTTTTCTTCTCTTTTTTTGTCATCATGATTGTTCATTGTTAAAGATACGACAATGGTATCTTTGCCTGATCTTGTATGTAACTAAGTTCTGCAATACAAAATTATATGAGCGACAGGTGCACTAACACCTCATAACATCAGTAACTCGACAGCCCTACCTAGAATAGTTTTCCTGACGTTTGTAATGTCTGCACAAAGGAGATGTCGGACAGCAGCTCGAAGATCTCGTCTTTGGAGAAAACTGTTGATTTTATACAAAAAAAAATTAAGTATCACTCCTTAAAAATTCATATCATCTCAGAATGAATTGCATTGCTAGCCCACCCCAAAACTTACACAAAATAATATGAATAAATGCGGACTAATACTTAATTATACATTTATTATTATTATTATTATTATTTTACTGAAAATTATATAATTTAATAAAACATGCAAAATGTAATTTGTTTTGTCATATGACAGCTATGCATGAATACACGCTAGATAAATGCAGGGAACACATCTCAATGTTCAGTCAAGCAATTAATTAATGCGTAAATTAAAATAATTATATTTAATTAAGAAACATGATAAATTAGTAAAATAACAACAAAAAAGGAACCATCACAATAAGAAAATGCACATACAAGTCAACAACACATGAAACAGAGCTTTATTCAAATAACAATCATGTATGTACAGGCGCTGAACCCCACATCCTACTGACATCTCAACACAGCTGTTCTCATTCTGCAGTTTATTTTGATGAAGCAGCTGACCGCCAGAGGTGAGCCATGCCTTTATGCCTGAAGTTGTTGCGTGATGCGCTGTCCTTCACAATCTGAGAAACCCTTTTTCCCCCCACAAATGCCGCCATCATCTTTCCTTGCAGGTCCTGCTCCCACTACAAAAGATCTGCAGCAAATGCACAGAAATCAAGAATCAAAAAATGTTGTAATAGCTCTTTTTGAAATTACAATAATTAAAATAAAATACAACTTAATATTTAAATAGATTTTGTCCATTTCTATATTATACTACTCACTCAAAGCCTTTGATGACCGCATTCAGCTTCATGAGCCACTCTCCACTGGATAAACAGATCTGTTCATCTGTCCCTGTAACATCCAGACAAGATTCACGTTACCTCTGTGATTTATATGAACAATACTACATTTACATGTTGAGGATGTTGCTGATGCTGTAACTCACTTTTTATCCAACATAAATGTTCCTCAATTTATCAACAGTACAAATGGACAAATAAATTATATAACTTATGTTTAGTTACTTTATAGATTTGTTTATTTACCTTACAGCACGTCTAATGTAAGCAGTGTTGACAACAGTGAATTCTCCTACATAATAGCACACATACATCATCACTCGGATGTCTATTTCATGTTGTGATGTGCTCATCTGCAATACTTGTAGAATATTTTCCTGTCATATGTAAATAGACATTTAAAATAAGTCAAGTCAAGTCACCTTCATTTATATAGCGCTTTTAACAATATGAATTGTTTCAAAACAGCTTTACAGTGATAATAGGAAATTACAGTAACAGAGATTGTTTTGGCTTTACAGCAGCTCTAAAGTTAGTTTTGATTGATGATTCACTTCCGTTGCGAAGATCATTAGTTATTAACTTAGCGGCCACTAACATGACACCGTTCTAACAGAAAACCCTCAACGCGCTCTGGCCGCCCATCTGCACAAAACAGTGCCTGGTGGCTCGAGAAAGCACTCCTGGAAATATGTTCCAAGGAGATATCAGTTATCTCTGCTCAAACCTACGGAACCTCTGCGCAAACACCGACGTCACACACATGCGCATCAGTCCATAGGTATGCGCGTTTTAATATATATGTGCGCAGGCGTGTAGTCCTTCTTTACAAATCAACCCTCAACAAACTACTTGTCTGGCCTTAAAAATGTATAATACAGAATTATTTATCGCATCCGCTGTAGCCACGTGGTGACTCTGTACAGATAAAATGACAAAGTTTTATCTGTACAGAGGTAAAGGGAAGGGAAGGAGGCCTTCACAGGGGGAGCCTAGTTGACACTTCAGGACTGCATTGTCGTTGTGTCCAGGCTCAGTTCCTTCATCAGATCAGTTCCTTCACAGCCTGGATCCGGCGGACTGCGGTAAACCTCGGGATAAACAGAGAGACTAATATTAACGTAGACGCCATCCTTCTTATGATGTAACAAGTACATCAGGATTTATGGGAAGTGTTCCCGGTTCCAGCTGACCTAATCTATGCAGCCTAAAGGCCCGTACACACCGGGACGAATATCGGCGCGCGTTATTCGCCAGCGTTTTTCGCCAGCGTTTTTCAACGCGTTTTTTGTGTTCACACCCAAGCGATTTTCGCTGACGATGAGCCGAGTGAACATGCAAATTCATTCCCTGACATTAGATGGCGCTTAATGTAAAACAGAAATACAATACCACTCCATAACAGTATATACTCTGCAATACCACTCCATAACAGTCTATACCCTGCAATACCACTCCATAACAGTCTATACCCTGCAATACCACTCCATAACAGTCTATACCCTGCAATACCACTCCATAACAGTCTATACCCTGCAATACCACTCCATAACAGTCTATACCCTGCAATACCACTCCATAACAGTCTATACCCTGCAATACCACTCCATAACAGTCTATACCCTGCAATACCACTCCATAACAGTCTATACTCTGCAATACCACTCCATAACAGTATATACTCTGCAATACCACTCCATAACAGTATATACTCTGCAATACCACTCCATAACAGTATATACTCTGCAATACCACTCCATAACAGTATATACTCTGCAATACCACTCCATAACAGTATATACTCTGCAATACCACTCCATAACAGTATATACTCTGCAATACCACTCCATAACAGTATATACTCTGCAATACCACTCCATAACAGTATATACTCTGCAATACCACTCCATAACAGTCTATACTCTGCAATACCACTCCATAACAGTATATACTCTGCAATACCACTCCATAACAGTATATACTCTGCAATACCACTCCATAACAGTATATACTCTGCAATACCACTCCATAACAGTATATACTCTGCAATACCACTCCATAACAGTATATACTCTGCAATACCACTCCATAACAGTATATACTCTGCAATACCACTCCATAACAGTATATACTCTGCAATACCACTCCATAACAGTATATACTCTGCAATACCACTCCATAACAGTCTATACTCTGCAATACCACTCCATAACAGTATATACTCTGCAATACCACTCCATAACAGTATATACTCTGCAATACCACTCCATAACAGTATATACTCTGCAATACCACTCCATAACAGTATATACTCTGCAATACCACTCCATAACAGTATATACTCTGCAATACCACTCCATAACAGTATATACTCTGCAATACCACTCCATAACAGTATATACTCTGCAATACCACTCCATAACAGTATATACTCTGCAATACCACTCCATAACAGTCTATACTCTGCAATACCACTCCATAACAGTATATACTCTGCAATACCACTCCATAACAGTATATACTCTGCAATACCACTCCATAACAGTATATACTCTGCAATACCACTCCATAACAGTATATACTCTGCAATACCACTCCATAACAGTATATACTCTGCAATACCACTCCATAACAGTATATACTCTGCAATACCACTCCATAACAGTATATACTCTGCAATACCACTCCATAACAGTATATACTCTGCAATACCACTCCATAACAGTCTATACTCTGCAATACCACTCCATAACAGTATATACTCTGCAATACCACTCCATAACAGTATATACTCTGCAATACCACTCCATAACAGTATATACTCTGCAATACCACTCCATAACAGTATATACTCTGCAATACCACTCCATAACAGTATATACTCTGCAATACCACTCCATAACAGTATATACTCTGCAATACCACTCCATAACAGTATATACTCTGCAATACCACTCCATAACAGTATATACTCTGCAATACCACTCCATAACAGTCTATACTCTGCAATACCACTCCATAACAGTATATACTCTGCAATACCACTCCATAACAGTATATACTCTGCAATACCACTCCATAACAGTATATACTCTGCAATACCACTCCATAACAGTATATACTCTGCAATACCACTCCATAACAGTATATACTCTGCAATACCACTCCATAACAGTATATACTCTGCAATACCACTCCATAACAGTATATACTCTGCAATACCACTCCATAACAGTATATACTCTGCAATACCACTCCATAACAGTCTATACTCTGCAATACCACTCCATAACAGTATATACTCTGCAATACCACTCCATAACAGTATATACTCTGCAATACCACTCCATAACAGTATATACTCTGCAATACCACTCCATAACAGTATATACTCTGCAATACCACTCCATAACAGTATATACTCTGCAATACCACTCCATAACAGTATATACTCTGCAATACCACTCCATAACAGTATATACTCTGCAATACCACTCCATAACAGTATATACTCTGCAATACCACTCCATAACAGTCTATACTCTGCAATACCACTCCATAACAGTATATACTCTGCAATACCACTCCATAACAGTATATACTCTGCAATACCACTCCATAACAGTATATACTCTGCAATACCACTCCATAACAGTATATACTCTGCAATACCACTCCATAACAGTATATACTCTGCAATACCACTCCATAACAGTATATACTCTGCAATACCACTCCATAACAGTATATACTCTGCAATACCACTCCATAACAGTATATACTCTGCAATACCACTCCATAACAGTCTATACTCTGCAATACCACTCCATAACAGTATATACTCTGCAATACCACTCCATAACAGTATATACTCTGCAATACCACTCCATAACAGTATATACTCTGCAATACCACTCCATAACAGTATATACTCTGCAATACCACTCCATAACAGTATATACTCTGCAATACCACTCCATAACAGTATATACTCTGCAATACCACTCCATAACAGTATATACTCTGCAATACCACTCCATAACAGTATATACTCTGCAATACCACTCCATAACAGTCTATACTCTGCAATACCACTCCATAACAGTATATACTCTGCAATACCACTCCATAACAGTATATACTCTGCAATACCACTCCATAACAGTATATACTCTGCAATACCACTCCATAACAGTATATACTCTGCAATACCACTCCATAACAGTATATACTCTGCAATACCACTCCATAACAGTATATACTCTGCAATACCACTCCATAACAGTATATACTCTGCAATACCACTCCATAACAGTATATACTCTGCAATACCACTCCATAACAGTCTATACTCTGCAATACCACTCCATAACAGTATATACTCTGCAATACCACTCCATAACAGTATATACTCTGCAATACCACTCCATAACAGTATATACTCTGCAATACCACTCCATAACAGTATATACTCTGCAATACCACTCCATAACAGTATATACTCTGCAATACCACTCCATAACAGTATATACTCTGCAATACCACTCCATAACAGTATATACTCTGCAATACCACTCCATAACAGTATATACTCTGCAATACCACTCCATAACAGTCTATACTCTGCAATACCACTCCATAACAGTATATACTCTGCAATACCACTCCATAACAGTATATACTCTGCAATACCACTCCATAACAGTATATACTCTGCAATACCACTCCATACTTGTGATCGATGAGACATCTCTTCATTTACTGCTACAAACTGAGAACGGTCAGATAAGTATGATTTAAACCATGCTAATGCAATTCAACTAATGCCAACATAATTTTAGAGTCTATTTAAAAGAATGTTGTGGTCGATAGTATCAAATGCATCACTAAGATCGAGTAACACTAATAGAGCTCCGGACCCCACGTGACTACCGGTGTTCGGACCGCCATTTTGGCAGTAAAATAGCCAGCTCAAGCGCCGAAGCTTTCAAGCCATCGGAGTACTCATCTCACTTTAATTCGCATGACATTGAGCTTTATATAAAAAAATTAAATAGGTTAAATATTACTGACCCATACAATGCCCCCGGGGTGCTTTTCACAAGTATCTCCGCTGAAGAAGACGTCCCAGATCTGCAGTATCCGGATATATATAACTACCTGATAAACTTCCCATCTTCCTACTTGGGTGACTCTCTTAAAGCCTACAAAAGCCTGGAGGGTTACAAATGGACTCAGTCTGGCTTTGTAACGAACATCCAGCTGTGGAATCTTCAAGCAAAAAAATGCTGCATCATCACTGGAAGGGTAAGTGTCCCAGTTTAATAGGTAGTGTAACGTTAGCATGGCTACTGCTAACGTTAGTTGTTTGTTTATGTTAGCTTGGCTAGCTTGTTTGTATCTTTGATGTACTCAACCAAGTTAGCTGACATTTTTAATTTCATGTATAGGTTAATCATTCCCAAAGGCTTAATGACCCTCAGTTAAAGCCATGGATGGTGGTGAGGAATGATGGGGTTGTCTTGGGAGCCCACTGCAATTGCACAGCTGGACTTGGTGAGAGCTGCTCCCATGTGTCAGCTGTGTTGTTCAGCATATGGCAGCATAACAATGGAAGAATAGAAGAGATAGCTGTAACTTCTAAAAAGTGCAAGTGGGCCACCCCAAGTGATGACTCTTTAAAGAAAGTGGAGTATCAGCAGGGCAAGGACATAATTTTTAACAACTCTCAACAATATAAAAAAGGAAAATCTTCGAAAGGTCATTCTGCCCCCCCCAGCTTTCCCACCTCTGACCGCTGCTGAGCAACCAACTCTACAACAACCTCTCCCAATGCCGCACACAAGAGGAGCAGATCATCAAACCAGTAGTCCTATCTGTTGTCAAAGAGTACGCAGCATCCTATGTGCCAAAGGCTGTCATGCTGGATCTACCAGAACCCCTCACCAACCTGTATAACAAGCAGACAAGAGACCTCAACCTGGCTGGGTTACAAGATCGAGCAGAAGCACTATTTGAAGACATAACTGTGACCAAAGAACAGGTACAGAAAATTGTATCTATCATTGCTGGAATGCGCACACACACACACACACACACACTGTTCAAAAGCAAATATTATCTCATCTTTTGGACATTAATCATATTGCATTGGTTTTCATTTCTTGTAATAAAACAGAGCACTAATCTGTTTATTTTTAAGTTACACATTCTACATTGATTAAAAAAGAAAAACAAATGTGTTTTTAATGGTAGTATTTTATACAGAAATACATGATTTATGATTCAGATGAGAATAAAGTTCAAATTAATTACATTTTTAAGGAAACAAATATATTGATCTGTTATGTGTAACAGTTTGGATCGTCATGTTTTCAGAGTGATATTGTAGAGGAGGAGACCCGAGCCCAGTCCAATTCCAAAATCTGGTTTGAGCAAAGGAGTGGTAGGGTAACAGGATCTACCTTCAGAGCAGCCACAAAGACAGACGTCAGAAAGCCTGCAGTGTCTCTGATAAGACAAATATGCTACCCAAAGTCCCATAGTTTCACCAGTGGGGCTACCAGGTATTCATGAGCATAAAAGAGTTAGGGTAAAATGGGGCATGCAGTGTGTAACTGCTCCTGTGTATAACATTTTAATTTCCAGGTGGTGTACAATCAAGTGAATGTGATGTATGTAAAAGAACAGGGAGGGTAAATCCAGGAAGTACTATTCTAAAAAAGCAGGAGTGTAAAACCAAGTAGTATCAATTTGAAAGAGCAGGGAGGTACCAATGTGGGGTGGCATTACTATTGTCCAAAACTAATGTTATTGTTGTTTCTTCAGAGGGATGTCAGCACGAGGAATTGGCAAGAAAATACTATGAAATGCAGCATCGCCTCTCACACACGGATGTCATGGTAGGAACAGCTGGATTCAGGATTTCACCCCTGCACCCATTTGTTGGGGCCTCACCTGATGGATATGTTTCCTGCAGCTGCTGTGGTTCAGGTGTCATTGAAATTAAGTGCCCATTTTCTGTAAAGGACCTTTCTGTTAACGAGGCAGCAAATTCTGTTGCACACTTTTGCCTTGAAAAAGATGCGCAAGGAAAAATTAGACTGAAAGCGGGACCATGCATACTATTATCAAGTGCAGATGCAGCTATTTGTTTCTCACAAACCATATTGTGATTTCATTGTGTGGACTGAAAGAGAAAGTACTTCACCTTTTGTTGAACGTGTCACACCTCATGTGGCATTCTTTGACAAAGAATTGGAATGTGCTTGTGACTTCTTTAAAAAATGTATCATCCCAGAGCTGCTAGCCAAGTATTTTTCTGCACAAAAAAAACAAGCTTTTGCTGATCAAAGTCAACAACAGTGGTGCTACTGCCGTGAGCCAGAAGCAGGGAACATGTTGGTCTGTGCATCAGGTTTTTGTTCAGTTAGAAAGTTTCACCAAACCTGCCTTCAGATGAAAAGGGTCCCAAAACAGTGGGTATGTCCCAGCTGCCGAAAAGTAATCAATGCCCAAAAAAGAAAAAAACCTTAGTGAGGAGACTGTGAAATGAGTAAATAGTAGTAACTGATACTGTACTCTCTTGTTTATGAATAAACAGTTGTTAAACCAATGTTGTTCTCTTCCCCATCATTAGTATTAAAGGGATAGTTCACTTTAAAATGAAAATTCTGTCATCATATACTCACCCTCATGTTGTTTCAAACCTGTATGAATTTCTTTCTTCTGCTGAACAGAAAGGAATATATTTAGAAGAATGTCAGTAACCAGGCAGTTTCTGGTTCCAATCGATTTCAGGCTCCCAAAACACCGGATCTGTCTCGACGAAATGCCAATATGATACAAGATTGTTTACATATACAGCGAAACGCGTCTCTGTGTGGACAATGCCTAAGATCATTCACGAGTGGACTTAATGCAGTACTTAAAGGTGCATTGCGCAACTTTTCATGTTAAAAATACCCGTTTTCTAACCCATACATGCTTAAACAATTGCCTGATGGGCTGAATGAGCCCTTCTCTGATCACTGCGATTGTCTCTATAATCCTGTACAGTAAAATAAATAAGAGGGATTCGGGTCGGAATTTTAGACTGGGCGTGACGTCATGCGCGTTCACGGCACGCTCACCTGGCTATGTCTGGCAGGTTTGTGTATTCGCCGCCATTCTCCGTAGAAGATGGATTCTAAGAGACCGGCTTGTAGTTCATTTCAAACACCAACGCAAACTCCATGTAAGATAAAAAAAAGAAAACTTTTGTTGTGCATTTCGCTTTCCGCCAGAGGGGGCATAGTTCTGCAAAAACTCAGAGACTTGCGCAATGCACCTTAAACCAGGAAACCTCTGTCCGCTAAAACTACGTCCCCTGGGAGCAAATGAGATAAAAAGTTACTTTGTTCTGTGATGAACTTATCACTTGTGCGACCTCCCCATCCAGTGGAAATGAAATGCATATGGAAGAGATTTTCTTAAGTATTCTCTGTCAGGCCACAACATTAGACTTGGCACCAGTCAACAATGCATCACACTAATACAGTGCTTGAAGAGCTTTGAAACAGTGGTTGAGTCAATGCCAAAATAAAAAGCTAAAAATTCAAAGGACAAGTTCATTCTAAGCTTCATTAAAGTTAACATGTACTGCTGAAAACATGTTAAACTAGATTTAAGTTTGAGAAAAGGAGCCACAATATGAAAAATTGTCATGAGAATTGAATATGTTGATAAACCAGTGAGAGTATTAACCCTTTTATCATCATTATGCAAGCTCATTTCATTCAGTGTAGTCCTATTCATTTTTTCCTTCAACAACATATTTTCAGTCCTTAGAGCTTGGCATTCTTGCTAAAGAGATTGGACCCGTTTACCACAGGTTTCGGTGCTGCATGGTGGAGTTGCTGGATCATCCTTATGGAGAACAGGCTGGACATCATTTCCAGGTTCTTCTGGGGTAGATTCCTTCAAAGGCTCTGTGGTGGGAGTTTGGTCTGCAGTAGGATCCTTGTTGCTGTCTTGGGGACAATCGGTTGATGCTCTGGTGAAAACACAAAAGTAGTAGATTAAGAGTATATGTATACACAACTGATGACAGTTTGTCATTTTTTTGTCAATCACTCTCTTTTTTCTGCAGTATATACTTGCTTTCATTAGTAAGTAAACTTTATTTGTATAGCACATTTACATCATAATATATATTATAGATAGATAGATAGATAGATATTGACAATGACAGTGACAATCACATGCATAGTCAGTGGCTGCCAAATGCAAGTCGGTAGAGGTGTGTGTGATTCAAACCAGTCACAGATGTTATGGTTTTTAGCTCATTGGGTGTTATTAAACCTACAATGAATTGTGCGAAAACTTTTTGGTTTATCATTTTAAAATTATAATTAAAAATGATCAAATTAAAAAGTCCATGGAAGTGGGGTTGAACAGGTTAAGAAACTTTCACCTGGGAAGGATGGCTTTCACAGATAGCTTTGTCTGCTCTATCTTCTGTAGCTTTGCTTTCTGTCGTCTGCTGAAAACCTCCAGTCTCATTTTTCTTTTCCTCTTCTCTGGAGATGGAACGTAGTTGAAAATAGATGGAACAAAGTCCGGACTCAAGGGATTATCACTCTTTCTCCCTACAAAATAAATAGAAACATTTCAGTATCGAACTGGGTTTTGTTTACTACGTTAGCACTTGCTAGCTTACAAAACATGACATTGTTAGCCCCACGAATTGCATGCTATAATTCAACTAGCTAGTATTAAACTGATCAGAAACCACAATTATAGCCTATTAAATAATGAAGATACTTATGTTAGTAAGCTTTGTATTCGGCAACTTACCTGATAAGAAGTGATCGCTGCACAAGCGGAATCCAACGGCTGGGGGGTCCCATCTTTCAGTCTTGTTTTGCTTGCTCCTGGCTCTTTTAATGGCGCTGATCCACTTAGCTCGCCTCTCCGCATCTTTAGGAATGCGGTAAAACGACGAACCTTTCTTTTTCCCTCGTTTATTTGTGCAACCTGGTGCACAACAGTTATCGACCATGTTTAGCCGCCTTCACCACAACAGTCTGCCAATCTGACGAATGCTGCCAAAATGGCGGTGCCCACGGTTTCCTGTCCGTAACAACGTCATCCCCCGGAACTCTATAGAGAGATACAACCACGATCGGATGATAAGAGCAAAACATTTGTGACTCTGAGAGCTGTCTCAGTACTATGATATGGTCTAAATCATGACTGGAAATCCTCGCAGATATCATTTCTTTCTAAAAAGGAACATAGTTGTGAGGATACTGCCTTTTCTAGAATTTTTCAGAAAAGGTAGATTTGAGATCGGCCTGTAATTGATTCATTCTGTAGGATCAAGTTGTGTTTTTTTTAACAAGCGGTTTAATCATAGCCAGCTTAAAAGTTTTTGGTACGTATCCTAATGACAAAAATTTATTAATGATAATAAGAAGAGGATCTATGATCTCTGGAAGCATCTCTTTCAATAGCTTAGTGGGTATAGGGTCTAACATACATGTTGTCGATTTAGATGATTTAACGAGTTTAGTAAATTCTTTGTCTCCTATAGCAATGAATGAATACAATTTTTCCTCAAGGAGACTACAATGCATTGCCTGATGCAATAATGTAGTAGACGGTTGCATAGTTATAATTTTCTCCCTGATATTTTCAATCTTGTACATAAAGAAGTTCGTAAAGTCATTACTGCTGTGCTGCTTGGAAACTTCTGGGCTTGAAGCTTTATTTTTCGTTAGTTTAGCCATGGGCCTTTTATCTGTGGAATGTGTAGCGAAGCTCTAGGGAAGAAGACCTTGAATTTGGTACAATAAACAGTATAAAGGCTGCCCAGCTCCTTGAGTCTGTGTCTCACTCACTCCACAGCGTAACTTCTGTGTGGTTGACTGGGCCTATTCTTGCAAGAATAAATACTTTTTAAAAAGACTATTTGATTCAGAGTGTCTCTTACGCAGTGATGATGCTTTAATATAATTTTTGCCACAACATACCCAAGGTGCACCGTGCCCACCTGGGAGGTGAGCTCCTCCAAAGAGTGAGTGTAGCTCCTTCTTGGGCGTTGACACAGAGTGCGTCGCTGACAGATTTTTTTAGAGCTGCGGGTTGGGCGACACCAGCACAATTCAAAAGGAAATAGCCTATGTGTCGAGCCGGTTGCTTTTTGTGGGCTCCCTTCACATAAAGCCAGTTTCACTGTTAGCCCGGTTTGTAGTGTCGGCTTGCTGCGCCATTCCCCTCCTATGGACTGGATTTGTGCGCCATTTTCTCCAGTTGAGTTCCCCTTTAGCTGAACCCTGTTGAGTTCTCCACACCCTTCGGCGTTGGACGTGGCGGAGTGTCCGATGCTAGGCCTACCACTCATATGCTCTGGTGGAACTTGTGCTAGGCTGGGTCCATATGTTGCAATCCCTACAGCGATCCCATATGTGTATTCTTCCATGGTACGGCTCCCTGCGGCGAGCCCGTGTCTTCCCTAGGAAGAGCCTGCTCTGCCGTCACTGATTGGTTGTGTCTCCCCCCTGTTTCGGCTGGAGCCAGCTCAGTGACATTCCATATGTTGTACTGCCCGGTAATTCGCTCCGTCCATATGTGCTTTTCCACATGTTACCTCCCTACGGGCAGGATGTGGCTTCCTTAGCGTATTCCTTCCAACGAAGGTTAACGCTTTCCCAGTGGTCTTGTGAAACAGCAGTGACTTCCCTGGCCTAAGCCCTGTCCTTATCTCTGCCTCAGTATGCAGGAGGATCAGGAGGCTTTTGTCTAGGCACTGGAAGGTGGCAGCACTAGTGGCATTTTAATAGGGATCCCAATCAGTCGACACGTCGAACATGAGCAACTAAAAGGGAACGTCTCGGTTACGTAGTCCCGTCGCCACTATTGCTGGATCACCGCTGACTCCGAGCTCCGCTCGGCTCCTCAGCGGAAAACAAGTGGTGCGTGCATCCGCTTCCGTGTTTATACCTGCACTGCGGGGCGGAGCGCGAGATGCAATTCACACACTCCAATGTGCATTGGCTCGTTTTAACAATACTCGAAGATGACAGGCTCCCTAAGCGTGATCCCAAATCAGTCGACTACGTCTCGGTTCCCTCCTTCAGGGAACAAGGGTTACATATGTAACCGAGACGTTCCTTAACCTGTAACCAAAAAGAGTCACACTTTTTCTATGGTCACACACACCGACACAGCTTTTCCAAGGTTGGATTTGGCCAGGCTCTAACTATAAACAGGAGAGTCGTCTCAAAACATCAAGATAATGCGTTCTTTCTCTCAAGGAGAGGACACTTTAGTATAACGCAGTATAGTAAAACTTTAACAAATAAATGTCCCTTAACTATAGACTTCAGTGACCCCTGTGACCATTGCTGTCAGAGTACCCTGAAAAACAGATGAATGTATTGACACGTTGAAGACATTTCTTAACAAAACAAAACATCTTTCCATATTTCATTTCTGGCTAAATGAGCAAGCACTGTTACTGCATTCAGATATCAAATACAGACATTAGAGAATACATGAAAAGAACATTTCAGTAATCACACTGGTAACTTCTATAACAAAGTAAAATATCACAAGCCTAGAGAAGTCATTCAACTCATGTGATATTTAGAAGGAAAAATATTGATTAATACCTTAATTATAATCACTCATTACATATACATTGAAGCAGCAGTTTATTCCAAAATCCACACCCTTCAATACAAACAAGAGTTTGTTGTTAGTTGCCAACAGCACAGCAGCTCCAGACAAACAATGACACTCAAAACCAGTGTTACTCACGTAATCAAAGGAACCTCCACGTCTGTTTTTTTAGGACTTCCTGCTTAGTTGTTTCTCGCGCAGGAAAGCTTTTCTAATATTAACGTGGATTCTAAAGCTCTTTCATGATTATAACCCTTCATTTTCCAGTGATATTCTTATATTTCTAATGTCTCTTAGCCATCTCTCTCTCTACAGTATTTCTTCAAATCTCCCTCTTGCTTGTTCTCTCTCCTCCACCGTCATACTGATGCTGATTGGCTACACGTTTGCCTGGTTGTGTCGGTCCGACCAACTTTCAATCAGCGTTTTTCAAATATCGTTTACCCCACCCTTGACACGAAACTGGAAACTTGTGAATATTCACCGACCAACTGTCACCTGCGCGTTCATGAGAGGGTTGAGTACGTTTACGCTTGACAATTTAAAGCGTGACGTAAGCGCACCGAAAAACCGAATGTCGAATTATTATTATTTTTTTTATGTTTTTATTATTGCTCACAACAAAATACAAACAATAACAGATAATACTAATGAAAAACAAACCATGCAGAAGAACAGAGACACCAGTTCTCGCGCGAGTTTCACATCAAACTCCCGCGAGGATGCATTGGACGCTTAAAGCTTCAGCAAACGCGAAGCCATTCAAGCCGACTCTCATGCACTCGCTGGTGACAGTTGGTCGGTAGCGAAAAGATGAGTAAATTATGAGAACTTTTCTGGGTGTACTGTATTTTCTTTTAATACATAATACAGAATAGAAAAATACTCCTTCTTATGATTAGGCAAATCAGTGGAACGATAGAAAAAGAAGAGGAGGACCAAGAGGAGGAGGAAGCCATGCAAGAGAAACAAAACAGGACAAAACATGCTACTTTCTATCAGGACTTTAGTATTTGAAATGAAAAGTTGATTTAAAAAAAAAAAAAAGAATAAGAAGTGTAATAGGCTATGTTGTAAATCTGTTTTGAAATAAGTTGTTTTTCAAATAAAGGTTTTCCAAGTGATGTCAGATTGTGTGTGTACATGTGTTTTTATTGTACTTACCCTGTAACTACATGAAACAAGAGGGTAAGAGACACCACTTTAGTTTACATCCCGCAATGTCATACTTACCCTGTAACTACATGAAATACTTACAGTCTAAATCATTTGCCTAAATAATTTGTTATTTTCCTGGTTGTTACCCCTTTATTCCCAAAACTTTACATATTATTCCTATAACGTTTCACTTATGTACTTTATAGGTACACTGTAATTACCAAAAGTTACACTGTAATTTCGTTTTAATTACGCAGTATTTTCCTGGTTGTTACACCTTTATTCCCAAAACTTTACATATTATTCCCCTATACTTACACTTATGTACTTTATAGGTACACTGTAATTTCGTTTTAATTACGCAGTATTTTCCTGGTTGTTACACCTTTATTCCCAAAACTTTACATATTATTCCCCTATACTTACACATAAGTACTTTATAGGTAAACTGTAATTACCGAAAGTTAAACTGTACTTTCATTTTAATTATGCAGTACTTTCCGGGCTGTAATCTAAAGCGTTACCAAAAACACTGTTGCACTTTAACACTGTATCTATCTAAATATCTATATTATATCTATATTAGTCTTGTGCATGGACTAGAACATTTACTAGCCAATGGCGATGCTATTGCCAAGGTGTGAGATAATGCATGATGCATAATTAATTCTCAAGTCAAGATCATGGTAATACAGTAATGACTCAACTATTACCAAATCGTTTAGAAGGAATTACTAGGAAATGTATTTTGTTTAATAACACAGAAAAAACCCCCCAAAAAAGGTCAAATTTAAAGATTGTGAAAGCTTTGATAAAGGAGATCCCATTAATGCAGTAACAATACATAATAGGGGTGTGACGAGATCTTGCAATATTAAAACATGACATTAAAACGTGATATTTCTCATTGAGGTGAAAAGCTGTCCCGTCACACCCCTAATATTTCATGATTAATATTATATGTTTAAATATGATGGTTTCATTATAAATATGGTGATTATCTCGATGATGGACAATTATATTATATACTATACTTATATATTATATACTTCAATTATATTAAACATCTGAATCTAGTCATGCCAACAAATGGAAACTAATTTTTAATTACCTTTAACAAAATATGAACAAGCCTTTGACTCAAAATATCACATTTTCACCTGCATCGTGAAACACGGATGTTTAGGAAAGAGCGAAGAATGGTATTGTGGTTTAGGAATATCAGCTCTAACTCTTATTTCATATCAAATAAATTACTACCGATTATTGTATATTTTGAAAGTCTTTAGAAACTTTGAACTAAACATTGATATTGTGTAGTTTGTGATCCTCCATCAGCAGCTGCAGTTTCTCTCAGCTGTATCAGTGCAGTCACTGTGACGTCTGACTGACAGAGGTTTTTGTACGACTCTTTATCACTGTGTGAACACTGGACCACTGTGATAACTCTGACAGTAATAATCTCCTGTATCTTCAGTCTGGACTCCACTGATGGTCAGAGTAAAATCACTGCCAGATCCACTGCCACTGAATCTAGATGGAGTTCCAGTATTACGGGTTGTTACTCCATAAATCAGGAGTTTAGGAGCTTCTCTGGGTTTTTGTAGATACCAGGCAATACATCCAGTCCCTCCACAACAGCAGGCAACATCACTGCTGGTTTTACAGTTTATTCTGACTTCTTCTCCTGGTTGAACTGCTGTTATTGATGGACTCTGAGTTACAGTGATCTGTC